>DWTO01000637.1:0-19753 GCA_018244755.1 Jemadia pseudognetus | reverse complement strand
CGGTTACGTTTACGTCCCACTATGGAATAGGTGGTGAGCCTATTGCCATGCATCGGGCACATATCCAGACTCCGAAAACGCTCTAAAAGAAAGGAATTTATGATTCACCGAAATATAATCGGCTTAGTACACTGTGCTATTCGGAAATTAATAGGTTACATTAGAAACGTGCGGTTATCGTAATTACGAAGTGTATTTACACTTGAACACAATACACGTATGTGTACAGCAATTATAAAAACAGGAACGAGTGTTCACATCGCCTGCAACTATTTTGTCGCGAAACAACTTGAAACAAGCGACCCGAACTCCTCTATGTCGTCATCAAAAGCAAAAGCTTTAATGAGGGCCTCAAACGAATTACGAGAAATCGCTGTGCCAACGCTCTCTGCTCGTATTTTAACTCTACATCCCATAACACTTAAATATACATATATGTATATGAAAAGGATATTACGTACTACACACAGTATATTAATTGTTCTGTGTATGGAGGGATATTAATATGGTGAGACAGTAATACTCATGGAAACAAAATGTTTTACAATCTTAAACATTCTTCGTTACCGAATATGCCGAGCTTTCACTCTCTACACCTGCGCGAGTTATGAAAATTAAAATATATTTTATAAGGATAAGAGCCAAATTATCTGACCTTACAAAGGGGCGATCCAGTACGTTGGGCTTAGGAACGGTTTAAAGTTAATATTTCTGTATGATCAATATAATATCCCTCATATGCCTTCTATTTACATTAGGCGTTGGAAGATTCCAATCCCCTATGTTGTAAAAGACGCTTTCTAATTTTGTACCCACTATCATTCTTATTACATTCTGTTTAATATAGACCTCATTAATATTTTGTTTACATCGAAAACATTCAAGTATATGATGAGCGTGTTTTTATTAATTTAACCTGGCAATACCAGAGGAGTTGACAATGCGCTACTGACGCAGAGCTCCTTTCAAGTGTTTTTTTAAAAACCCCCATATCACAGCGCTTCGAAAATATGTCAGAAGAAAGTTCATTCCATATTTTATCCAGACGTCCGCGGTATAAATTAGTGCGTAAAATGGCAGCAAATTATGAATTCTATTTATTAAACGAGTTTTTTATACGCTGTTATGGTGGAAAATGCCATGAAAAAGTTATAAAATAGTCCAGTCGTGTCCGAGTCCACTCTAGGTAATGTAAAATCCATTTAACGGCGCGAGCATCTGAACCGAGCTTGTTTGCAAAAGCTAAAACGGAGCAGATACTTGACAACTTGGAATTTAAATCATCTTTGTAAGACTCGGCGCCGCTGCCGCAAGCACTTCGTTAGCAAAAAATATCATAGTGAAAACATTCAGCGCAAATGTATATTATTTATGTATATACTTACATAGAAAAAATATATAAGTCTTCTGAAGGTGATTTTTGCTTATAAAATTTACATATCTACATATATACCTATACAAAATATATCTCGTTGAGTAATTTAGAGTTGTTACAAATATTAGTGCTCTATTAATTGTGTTGTAGGTTTACATTCTTTTTTTGATTATTCAATGTTCTTCGTGGAGTCGATAGCTGATCGTGAGTGATCAGCCATCGAGGTGAAAGGATTAGTCGCAATGTCCAGGGTACGCTGGGCGGTATAACACGTCCTTAGGTACTCAATCAGACGCCGCTCGGGGAGGCTCTTTTCATGCACCCAAGAAGAAGATTATTCAATATAATTTTAGTCTTATGAAGTTATATTGCAGTTTTAGTGTGTAAGGTTTCTTGAACTTTCGTCTGTATTATTTGTAAATTGAATTATTTTTTCGTTCGTTATTATTCAGTATCTTCAAGATTTTAGGAAAATGTTGTCGAGAGACGACTCAAGTGTCTCTTAAAGTAAGAAAGGACGGCGTCATGTCACATTTTATAACTATAGCAATTCCTTTTACTTTTGAATCATGGACCGTGAGCCTGGAGCCGGCTGCTCTGCCGACTGGAAAGGCGCCGACTCCATTATATAGGTCATCGAGTAAGATTTTAAGATTAGATGCTAGTGTTAGCAATGAACCCATAATGAACCTCTAAGGATAAGTTTTTAATGAAAGCATCAAATATATTATAGAGCAAACAAAGTTTATCAAGTGACATAAATATAATAAACATTCGACTGTAAAAACATTAATCTATAAAGATAAATAAAATTGGAGTGTCTGTGTGAAATATTAAAATAACGGCTTTTTACTCAATGCATATGTACATATGTATGTACACGGTACATATACCAAAATAACATTTTTGACGATTTTGTCTGTCTGTTTGTTCCGGTTAATCTCTGGAACGGCTGGACCGATTTTGACGTAACTTTCCCTGACAGATGTAATAAGGAGTAACATTTCATTTTAAATTTTAAAGGCTACTTTCATTTTAAAATTTTAGAATTCCATGCGGACGAAGTCACGGGCATAGCTAGTTACTTATAAACTTGTTCAACACTGAACGAAGACATTCTATATACAGTGTTCGCTATAGTGTCTTAAAACAAGACTTCCCTATAAAATCACAAACAACTTTCCCTTTGTTTCCTGTACAACGGCGTTCCTATTGAATGACTTCTTTTATCTGCTTCAATACTTTGATAATTATAACGATTTCTTCCAATTAAGTTAAACATCGTCACCATTGAAATCATAATTAAGGCGGCGGGAACTGATGTTCGTTTGCAATTAACAAAATGACATAATTATTAAGTTGTTAATTATTTTACAGAGAAAAAAGATGGATTCGTTAGGAGAGATTTGTGAAACAGCTTTGCAAGTGCGTGTAAAGAGAAGTTAAATATACGGCTCCCTCATGTGTAATCGAGTCAGTGCAAGGGTACTCTTCGCTAATGAGCCTAAAATTGAGGTGGACGTATAAATATTACTTACCAGCAAATTTTGATTCCATCCATTAGCGTCACAACGTCATCTAACTAATTACATATAAATGTCTTAATAAATAAAATGTATTAACATGCACGTTTATATTTTTTACGTTCTGTTATTGTTATGAACTAGGAACAATAACATACTCGTACTTGTACCGTTAAAAGGAACCTCAAAAGCAATATTTGTGTGTAATTAAATTTTTGAATAAAACATGATATTTTTTTATTAAAAAATGCAACAAGTATTACATATTGCATAAAGAAGTGATGGATTTCAATTGCAGTTTAACATGAAGCCGCTGAAAATAGTAGGTATTTGTACAAACAAATTCTTAAGAAGAGAAGCATTCCAAGCAAGCCTTGGAGAGGAGCTTGTTTAGACATAAATATGTTACAGCGTGCATTATGAGCGCGTGCTAGAGTCGTTGCTAATGAGTTCGTCGAGTGGGTACGCGTTTTTGTAGGCTGTATAGTGACAAAGAGTAGCTTACCGGCTAGTGCTGCGAGAGATGCCAGCGTAAGGAGAGCGGAGCGGCTGGGTGCCATGTCAGCAGGGCACGCCGCGCGGGGAGCGCCGCGTCATCGCCGCCGCATGCCTCACTAGCGCTCCGCTCCGGACGACCTCTTCTTTGCTACCGGCTACCGCGACCTGCGACACGCGTAGAAACCCGGAAATAACTGTGTACAGGCCAGACCTCGCTTAGAGGCCAGTAAAGGACATGTTTGACGTGTGAAAAGGATTGATTAAAAATCTTGTTACCTTTTGGGTAATTTGCAGACACTGTTTTTTTTTTACTTATTTCTGTCATTCGGAATTAGTACAAGAACTTAGGGAGCAATAAATTAATGACGAATCAAAACCATGAAGTTTTGAACTTGACAACATATCTGTGATTTATCTCAGTTTTGTGAAGCTGAGTTTCGGTACAGGTGGTTATGGACTGCAGAAGTCACATGAGATCAGGTGACTTGAGATTGGTCAATTCTCATACATACAGAACTAATTCAATTAAGTTAGCAGACCACCACGTGTACACTTAATTATCAGTTCTGCGTTGGTGCATAGTTGGAAAAACATTTTAATGAGCATCTTAGGGACACATATTAAAACTAGAGGCGTTCTTTACGACGCAGCGGTAAAAATGCACACGTCGCTGATCTCAGTTACTACTATCGAATATAACGTACAGATTTGTATAGATATATTTCTTTACCATTATAACACATACATGTATGTCAACTGTGAGTTAATTTGTTTGTGACGTAGACAACATATTTATACCAATGAACTCCACGAAAAGAAAAGGAAACGAGCAGGATATACACTTTAATTATTTCATTAAATACCTTTCGCTGCTTAAAATATAAACAATCGAAACTTAAATCAAACGTAGTAAAAACTGCCAGTATAAAATTTCAAATTACAAGAACAACCCAGTAAAGAAAGAAAAATCCAATTTACCTTTCTTTACTCCGCAGTTACTACAGTATGAACACAGCACTCACAGATAAATACGGAAACTCATTATACAAGTACCCACGTTCTACTTTTTCCTTTTTCTATCTTTACTCATGAAAAGGTAGTGAGTTGCAAGGTGTTAATCTATTTATATTAGTTAATAAAGCTGTTGATTTACGGGTCCAAATATTTGAGCGCACCGTGCTGGACGCCAGACTAATAACTATAATAGCTGCATGAAATATTACACCCGAAATGCTGGGTACAAAATAAAGAAAGATTTAACAGGTGGTCCATATTTAACGACCTCTGCTAAGCTAGACGGTGAATTTATTTGCGTCTGTGTGAAAGATGCGGGCTGTTGCTGAAATACTGGGATGTTACGCTTGTTCCTCCGGGCCCCTGCGAGGATAGTGATTTATGACGAGGGTCGTGCTTGCCACAATATGTGTCAAATGACTTCTATATGTAAAAGTCAAATAACACGTGTCCGGGTACCATGAATAACTTACATTAAACAGTCACCTGTGACCTTTCCTTGTTGGTGTATGAGATGGTGTAGTAATATACTTGTATATACGAGGCTTTACCCAATACTTTGAACCAATCATTTTATTTTCTTTAGATGTTTTATAAAAAAATCTGTGATATAAATTGGTTTACTAGAATAATGTTCGAAATTTGAAATTGACGCATTTGATTGTGGGTACACACAAAAACTCAGTATAGCCTTTGCAATATAGATAGTAGTAGCCTGAGTAGCGTAGAAAACTTAATTATTTCATTAATTCGTTAAAAATATCACACGAATACTAACTCTATAAATATAATAAGTAGTATATCGTTACAAATTTCCGTTATATTTTTGCATATCTATGGCATAAAGGATCCATAAAATGAACGACGGCAATGGAATTATATGGATATTTGGTTTATATAGATAATTTAAGTGACAGATGAATACGCCAATATGCGGGTTTTACGATATGTGGCATGGAAGTATGATCTCTAGGCGCTGTTTATTTGTCTATAAAACTAAAACAAATTGGGACTTATTCAGTATTAAAATGTCTATTTTAATTTGAAAAGTCACAGATGTGGGACATTTTTTAGATAAAACCACAATCGAACGACACGACTAAGTACCGAATTTCGGTTTGGTTTATTTTAATGGGGTGTCATTATTTCGAGGCGGCCAGTTGAACAAACATACTGAACGGACAGGTCAACGAATTACCGTAATATGTATCCGGGTTATACATGACCGGTGAAAATATCTTTTCTATACTTACATGTATCCCAATTACCGGTTGAAATATAAGTTGAAGTAAGAAAAACTTTTGGTATTACGTGAATGAGGTTAGAAAATTATCGGTACAATAGATGGCGCGCACAGCGATGTCCTAACCGTCGACAACAATTTATAGATGACATTTTCCCGACTCCCCATGATTTTCTATACATAGTATGAGTGCGAATGGGTTCGAGCTGCGCCCTTATCTCTTACAACAACGTACTTTACGCACCATTTGCAAGGGATGACGTCACTCTATACGTACCTACGTAACGGAATACGTCTGCTAAAGTAGTGAATTATATCTCTGATCTTTTTTGCGCACGAATTTTTTAGTTTACCCACAGATTACTTATATTTTACATGTATTAAGTTTTATAATTTATTGTTAGTCTCAAACTATTTTGTGTATGTACCATTTGCAAATATCGTTTCGAATTGCTTGGAACTGAGATAATGCGCTATATATTTATTTTTTGTAAATAATATTGGACATATGTATCATTAGATATCATTACATGTCACATGACCAAGCAATACCATACATGTGGCGAGATAAAGTAGCCCGTTAGTATGTACCTACTTTAAAAAATAAGGTGTATATATGTATTTCGAACAGTGGAAAACATAAAAATCTAATTTGTCGCTAATAACGCCAAAGACGTCACTAATGTGTGCGAGACTTATATTTTTCCCTGACCATTTGAGAAGCGGGTTCAAAGAATAAAAGCATCTCTCATTTTGTTTAGGAATATTCCTGCAACATGGCATGACGACGTTCACTGATATCGAATATCTACAGCGCATCGATCATAGACGAATAAATTTATGAATAACTACGAAGCGCTCACTATTAAAGTTCAACCACTGAATCCACGTCTGTTTCTCAACTGGAGTTTAGCAAGAAATCTATTATTATTCACGGTGAAATAAATTGTTGGAACATTGTAGGATCGATAACAGTCCCGAGTAGGTACTATAATAAAATATTAGTGTGTCATATGATTTCAGAATATCATAAGTTTGAAAGATTTCTTCAATCGTATCAAATTGTATGTTTATGAAATGAACGATAATCTAATATTAATATACTTATGTTTTCAGACTAAAATTCCTGTGGGAAAAAATGTTTTGCTACAGGAATTTTGGTGGGAGTGCTACGGTCGATAATCTTGAACCTCTCCGTGAAAATTAAACGTCATTGTTGACGTTTTAGATGTAAATTTTACATAATAAAAAGGATCCGCTAATATGTTGCTATTTTCACTGTATATATAATTTGAAGAATAGAATAGAAATATTTGGCACTCAGTGTTCTCTGCCTACCCCGCAAGGGATCTGGCGTGACGATATGTATGTATATATAATTTAAATTTTTTATTGGTACTAGTGGATTATGGATAGCATTTGCATGAAATAAGCCTTTAAATAAATAGGAAATAGTATCATAACGAAGAACAATGTGAACTTGTTCATTAGCGGCTTACGAATAACTTTAACTGACGAGAATATTAGAGAACGAATATATCAAAATTTATATTATAAACATTAATTGATTGGCTCGATTAGATCATCAAGAACAGGAAATAACTTATGACGTCACAACTTCAGGCGAAGGTCGCCTAGCGGAAATGATTCCATCTTTTTATTGAAGTACTACAAGCCACAAGTTTTTCCTTACAAATAAATATAAATATAATTAAGTATGGAGAATATATCACATTGCTGCCGTATGGAAAGTCATTCCGTTCCTCACAATGGTTTAAAATAACTAGCAAGTAACGAAAAATGTTATATGAATGTTGGGAACGTAACAGACAGAATTGAATGCTTCGCAAGCCATCGAAGAACGGAAACAAATGTGAAAATTTTCCACTAATGGTCACCGATTCAAAGGTCAACTGCTCCTAGCGTCACTTAACTTTGAAAATCGTTGGCGATATGGAACCGCGGCCGGGTTACGAGCACTTACAACTTTAGAATTGTAGCAAAACGATACCATCCCTGCACAGTTCTTACTGTAACTAGGTATTTTCAATGCACTCCATTAAAAGCCTGCATGAAATTGATTCATTCATAACACTTATTTTGAGTTAGCTAAACGTGAGTTTGTTACATTTAAATAACTTATCGTCCAATTTTGTTTTATTTAATTTTTTTATTTAAACTTTGTTCTTGGATTGATGGAACCAATAGACAGACATAAAATGAGTTACTTTTTTTGTTATAACATTAGGAGAATACTATCCGCTACAAAATTTCTATAATACTATATAAATATGTGGGTTCTGTGCTCGAAACAGATATTACTGAAAACATAATAGCCGTCTCAGGTGCTGGTGCGATTGTTGCATAATATAGAGGGATGATTAATGACGTCATTTCTATGCTCAAAGCAATAGTTGCGGTAGTAAATTTCAAATGCAAAGTGTGCAAGTACAAAGTTCGTGGGATGTAGAAACTTTCACGATATTATCACAGGGCTAAGTGATAACTTACGAACGTATTTGTATATTCTATAATATACATATATTGCGAATATTTCTCACTATTCTGTTGAGCGACTTCGCAGCCCGTAAAATGGGTGATATGAAGAAGATCAGGATAATATTACAAATATTGTGTAACTTTAATAATAAACGTGGTATGTTCGTACAAAAAGAAGCTATTCAGCTCGTCTCATCTTACTTTAAAAAAGCATTGTCGCGTCATTTCAACCCAAAAAGCTTAATTTCTAAAGTCCCTCCGCCGTGAAAAGAAGCGACTGTCTAAATTTGATGTTATTAGTTTTAGCGGTTTAAGCCTGGCGTTGATGAATCGCCCAATTTGTCAACAATTCCTTTTATAAGAAGTGCTAAGTGTGTGTAATGATTGCTGCTATATGTAGATAAATGAAATAGCTGTTCATTGGACTTCATAAGTTCAAAGCAGTAGGTATTAGTTATTATAGATTTTCAGAGTTTAATTATAATTACCTACACATAATGTTAGAAGATTGATTAATTAGGAAAAAAGTTATATAGACGGAGGCGCATATGCTTTCTGTGAGAAGCATCTGCATTGAATTTATAATAACGTATCGATTCAAGTGGGCAAATGTTTAATGCATAGGCGCATTAATTCAGTCGTACGCCATAATGTTCGGAATGTTCCGCGGCGAACAAATGTCTGGATCCGGCTCTTTGGCGTCGCGGGGCGCGAAGAGGGGGATGGGCGGGCGGTCTTTTGTACATTATAATTAATTCTGTTTTTTTTATATTCATTGGCGTTTCTACAAAAAACCATGAATACTGAAATTATCTGCACGTAGGGTAGTGTTGACCACTTGGGCGGTTATCATCGTGGCTCGCAACTCCACTGAAATGAACAGCGCAATGTAGTTAAAGGAAGATTATTCCGAGACAAATTACAAAGCATCAAATACCAAATCTGTCGAGGTTATAAATAAAATTTTATGAATAACTCTATATGTCAACAGTAGATTCGTACTACTATCAGATGGTACTGTCACGTGTTAATTGATCGGGCACCTCTACGTACTGTATCTATTCATATCGTACAAAACGCTTGCGCCGTACCGTGGCTGCTAATGAACATTAGCATTCCCGTTGGAAAAAGCAGCAATCATAATCAAAAGCCACTCAGCAGTTCAAAGACGAGACAGTTGCAAGATAACTGCGATCCTGACAAATTAGCACGAGCTTGTTATAAATGAATTTGCGAACAGCGATTTTTTCAAACCAAAAACTTGACATAATTTTGTTGCTTGACATATTATTGTGAAGTGCGACCCTCGTTTGGCTCGCACACGTGGATTTATCATTATTTTTATGCAAGAATTGCACAAGTGTTGCGCAAACAGTTAATGTCATGTTGCCTGAATTGCAAAATATAAACTGCTTGTCATTTTGTTTTTTGTTGTTATCTTTTGCATTTTCATCGAATCATCACGAGTATTTTTATTACACCTTCACGCCAGTTCCTTTACTGGGTACATGATTGCCAAAAATCTCTCCCCTTACGGACCTGACATGCTTTTTCATGTTCATCAAAATTGACAATATCAAATTTCTTTCTTTTAACCAATTGGATACACACCTATGTAGCTGCATTATGTCTTATATCATTAATAATTGAAGTGGCTTAGAGTATAGAAATCCTCGTTGAGTCCAGCGGGATTAATACTATTAACATTCTGAGCGATACATAAATATATGTAGGTATATTGAATGACAAATTAGTTTACATTCTGTAGTTAGATACCTATCTAGAAAAGACATTTCATGTAACGAGTCTACTTTCGAAATTAGTTCAGCCGCTTTTAATTTTAATCAACCATTTAAAACTGCGTCATGAGCTGGAAAGAAGTTTCCAAAAGTAGAATTAAAGTCTCAGTTTAACTCGCCGTTTAATAACAGATTAAATCCCAGAAAAAACAGTACACTGTTTTGTTAGTAGTTTACCGTTTAGCGTAACCAAATACTTTAAATTATTTACGTCATCCAATTATGCACCAATTATTTTTAAATACAATTGATATTAAAAACGAACGTTAATATGAAACGCGACATGTAGATAAATAATGTTTAAAAATTATTTAAACATCGTGTTATCATTTCTCAAAAAACATTTTTCTCTAAAGGCGGGTGAAGTCTGCTAACCCGTGCTTAGTTAGCACGATGAGACTTGACCTTCTCATTCTGAAAAAAACTCATCATGTATGTATTACTTATAATTTAAAACAGTACCTATCTAAAATATGTTGTCTATTGTAGATTCAGGAGATATTTCATCTTCTTTGCTTTGATCAATACTTTACGGTCCGATAGAAGGAAAGCTAAGACATTTTTGAAATAGCGGTCCATTGTGCACTTTTCAGTATAAATATTGTCATACAATTGTAAAATTGAAACAGAATACTACAAGTAAGTTAGATTGGTCGCCGATTCGCCTTCGAACGTATTACAATAATTTATTTCTAATCCAGAAATGATGTTTATAATGTTATATTTATGTTCAAACAGTGTTATAGGCGGAAGAATCACTAAAATACAAAGCATTCGGTGTTCGTATTCAGGACAGCAATTATTTTGATACATAAAATGAACACAATACATATTTATTTTAACTAATGTACACGAGTGTTGCTCGAAGTAAATTAATCAATAGTTTATTCATTACTATATAAGTTGCACTTGCCTGTGTTATAAAACATTAAATTATTGAAACCAATATTGATATTATTGTACTGAAACATTTGTATTTTATTGCAAATATGTGTCTTACACAAAACCGCGATGATTCTAACGGAAATTAAACGCAGTGAAGAAAATATTACAAAAACGGGACTGTTATACATATATCTACGTACGAAACACCTTATAATAATATTAATATTGTATATGATACTTATTCTAGCATTGTCATAATAGAGAAGTGAAGTCAGCATTAGCGCAAGTGAATATGTGACCTATATACAGAACGAAATATTTGCCATGAACTTATAAATTATTTCTTGCTGAATAAGGAGGGCGGTCTGGATGTAGCTACTTCTACACAGAGTGGCTACGAGACGCGCATTTGCTACGCGATGCTACGAGTAATGTCATGTCAGAACAGACTGTATTGTACTTAGCAAGCAAATATTTGAATTGATAATAATGTCTTAAGACGTCTCCACACTCGGTCATCTGATCCCAGAGTAAGCCCAAGAGCTTGTGTTATAGTGAAAATACTCGTATACAACACACAAGTATTTTTCCTGGCCGAAAATCGAACACACAAACACCGTCTTAACAAGCACATTAACTAACCACAAGACCAGCTAACCGATTCAGTATAAATGAAAATTGGAAACTGGAACAATGCAATTTCACATTTGAAAAGAAATCTGACAAAAAGACAGGGTTTCAATCTGGAGATACGCTTCAACAAAAAGCAACACAATCGTCTCTATCCTTAGTCGAGAGTTTTGAGCATTTGCAAGTTGTGCTAATGAGAAGTCTAAGTAATTGCCACTCCCTGCAGATCGCTTTCCATGGACGTGGCTCTTGAATTGAGCCATGCAAGAGACGCCGAGAACCGTCGGAGCACCATAATTAATGATTGAGGATTTGCTATGTGGATTATTCGTTTCAATGGATAGGTTAATTAAAAAAAGAATCATATAGGAAGCATTATACTCGTATATCATACTTCTTACTTTAAGATTGAATTTGATGGGTATGCACTTTTAAATTTCGAACCGTCTTAATTAACGGTGGGGTATTTGATATGTGTATTATTCGTATTATTTTCTCGAATATCATTCTTTTTTCTATTAAGACTGAATCTGATGAGTATGGAATTTTAAATTTAGGTCCATAAATTAACGATTAGCGTTTGATACGTGGATCATTGGTTTTAATAGATGACTTAGTACAAAAAAGTTCATATACAAAATGTTATATCTCAGTCTATTTTCTATTACTTCTATTATTTTTCTATTAATATACTTTTTTTTTCTATTACTAATTATACTATTCGATAGTAAAAATAAACATAGAGAAATAAACAATTGAATATGATTCTTTTTTCTATAATTTCTACGATGATATTGTGATTATCTTGTCTCGTCTTATTCTATTTAATATCAATCTGCTTTTAAAGTTTTATTTTAATTAAATCTCTACTGCGAAGGGATGTGAAGGTAATGAAATGGTTGAATTTATTCGAAATTTAAAAAATGTTGTATTGAGTATGCTGTAATTTAGGTAATTATTCCCTATTGACTTGAGCGTTTTTATTCTCTCCGCAAAAGGCGCCTACACTTAACAATGCCACGACTTTAAGCCATGATTCTTGAGCATTTAAACGTTCGACCCATGAAAAGCTTAAGTAATTGCCGTTCGTATAGACAGCGCGCTCCGAGGATGTGCCTCTTGAATTAACGTTGCGCTAAGCCGGGTAGGCCAGATGCTTGCAAATCGCATGATTCACGCTAATTAATGATTGGATTACAATCGATAAAAAGGAAATTAGCAATTTTCATTCCAACAATGAAATAATAAAAGGATTTAAAAAGATGAAATAATACGAGTATTATATGATAAAAAGTGTAAAAAATTAAACTCTGCTAATTGGTTATTAGTAATTTTTTTATACAGTATCCGCTATCATATGGCCGCTTGCTTACCTTGGAAGTGAATGATGTGGTTTATGATGTAGATTGTATAACTAATAAATGCCTATTCGTAAGTTTGAACAGGCTCAAGTTGTACTTATTGGGAAACACACGCAGGCAGAGGTAACCCAATCCTCGGCCGTTCGAATCAGGAACGACGTAGAAAATTCTTTCGTCTTGGTTAACGGAACGTCTACCGTCGGAGCGGCAGGTATCAAATAGGAGAGTTGTACTTGAGCTCGGTAGAGAATGTGTATTGGTTCCCCTGTAAAATACTGCCTCACCTTTTGCAGGATGTCAATTTTCTTTATTTTGTTGCAGGCTGAAGGAAGTGCTCAAAGTTTAGGTTAGGTGCCCAAGATTCAGGTAAGAACTACGCTCAACATTTGAAGGTGATCTGTAATGCATATGGATACATTTTGGAAAGTAGGTGCGAGATTAAAGGCTGTCCGCTTAGCAGAAAAAGACAGGAGTGTCTTTTTTCTTCAAGTTGGCCGCGTTGAATCCTACTCTATTGGCATCACCCCAATCCGAAATGAATTCAAGTGTATGATTCATTAGCTCTATCGTGTCCTCTCTCTGTGTTTGGATTTCGTTTTTACTAGCATCCACTGAGAAAATGTAACTTTATTTACAGTACTTTCAACTATGTTGTCTTACCTAGTGTAAGTAAAACAAAGTAACTTCACGCATGCAATTTCTGAGGATGTAGGCAGAAGAATGTAGTACACTCCCTCGTGTCACCAGTAAGCAAAAGATTAGTTAAATAATCGAATAATTATAAAACAGTAACAAGCGTACGACATTTTAATTGAAATGACAAGCTCAGAGCAGGTACAATCCGGTCAACGCTAATAAACATTACTCGATCATCCTACGCAATTTGACGAACACGGGATACAAACACCGGGCTACTAGTGCGCTGTTAGCATTAGTCCGTACTGCGCTCATTAGTTACGGTTTAGTGCGGATTGTCGCCATCCTTTCGGTCGTTAGCGAACATATTTGACCCAATGGTTATTATATACCCAACAAAACTGAACAGGAATTATATTGGATCTACAAGACATTCACATATTTTTTGCTAAATCTGACCTGTAGCACGTGTAGAAATCCAGACAATCCGCTTTGAGAAGAGTGGTAGTAATGTATCATATGTTCATAGATCCGTTATACGAGTATCATCTATTCGGAGGCTGAACTGATTTCTAATCTTCTAATGACGAATAGCCAGGATTTTTTGGCGTTTTATTAAAAATATATATATCGCGATATACGAAACAATTAAAATTCTCTCTATAATTTTATAGAAGGGTAGTGATTAGACTGCTATAAAAGTTATTTTATTGATGTTAATTATTAGGGTAATGATCGGTTTCACTGCTCGTGTGATAAATAATCTCGTATCAGAAAGTATATGTTTAGAAGCGGTGCTACAATAAAAACTAGTGGATTATATGGTTACATCAATTCTCGTACAGTCAACCGCACAAACGTTATTGAAGTGTACGTTCACGCGCGTGGGTGAAATTGAAGATCCCTGTTCCACTCCATTGCATAGTCATGATATATCAACATGGTTATTAAGTGAACAGTAGACGTCAGTGTAAGATCTGTCAATGAGTCAATGTGAGTGGCGTAAATGCTAATGGATTCAAATAGCGTGTTTATTGTTCGCTAAATAGACGAATAGACATACCTACTACAACGTCTACGCTTCAAATTTGCAGATAGAAAACATGGTTCAAATTTACGCCCACTAACGTGGGTGAAAATGTTTACTACCTACTCAAATATCTGTGTTCTATTAAATTAAAACAGAACATAACATCGACAGGACTCGGTTGTGCTTTAATGATGGTGGGTTGTAAAATCGACATCATTATTATCAACAAATTGCCAACGAGTTCGCCGTGGGTTCAGATTGCTCTTACGAATGAAGGACAATAACGGTCGATATTAATTCAAGCCTCCGATGGGAGTTCGGAAATTTATTGCTGTGTATACTCGCATACGGCAGAACAGTATTTAATAGTGGTTTATTGTTGGATACCGGCAACATAAGGCGATATTGTTGCAATGTTCGTATATAAGGCTTGTAAAGACAGTTTTCCTACTTTTCATGGTCACTGAACGGAAAGTTTATTAAAAACCTTTACTGTTTATAAACATTTGTGTCGGATGAATTAAGACAGGAAGTCGCATTGTCTTTATTTTGTTAAATTGCGAACGAAATATTTTGTTAACTTCGGTTATTACGGGATTAGCCAAAGTAACAAAATATAACAGAGCTATTAATTCTGCCAGTTTGATATGCAGAAAGTCCCGATGAGTTGGCAGTGAATGCAGTTCAATTTCACATTTACAACTACTATTATAAGAATGGGATTCTTACCATCTGACTTTAAGTTTCTTATGGAGTTGCTACTCCTTACGAGGAATGAGATAGTCGCTACTAGCTTACACGCCCACAGGTAACCATAGTTTTTAGACCGAAAAATAAATGATTTTAATAACGTTTTTCTCAGGGCAGAAATGAGCACAGCGGTGGTACCGCTCCGGGCGAAGCGGGTATATATACCACCTACACATTTCCCAAACCGTTTATAATATACCTTTATATTGTAGCTAACATTTTCTTATTCAATTATTCTACCACGATTCCATGTATCAATTAATTCGTATTATATTTAAACGTATTATATTTAAACAACTCACTAATTCCCGAGTAGACCGGATTAGACCGAACTGTCAAGCAAAACAGAATGTCATCGTCATTCGAGTTTTTTGTATACTCGCAATAAACTTTTCAGTATAGTATTGGAGTGTTAGGGTTTCCAAACTCTTCTATACATTGTGTAACCTACTGTATAAGTGGTATCTCGGTGTAGCGCACGCCACTTTGACACTGCTTACTGCTCTGGGCTTGTTACATACAGCTTCAAGCCCAAGGCAGTAAGCAGTGAAGACAGGGCGCGATAGCGCTCTTTAGGGGAGGCCTATGCCCAGCAGTGGACTGAGGCTGATGATGATGATGATGACTGCCCTGGGCACCGACAGTTAACTGCGCTCTGCTAATCCCAACTCACATGCCCAGCGTAGGGATTAAGGGGAAAAACCCTCTCTATCTCGAAAATCTATGTCCAGCAGCGGAATGAAACAGGATGATGATGTTAAGATGACTCGTATTTGATATGGAATTATAAAAATTTAGGAAACAAACTATACTTCACATACTCGTTTGTAATATGTAAAATAAAAAAAATAGGTTACTTATTCTACATAAATAACAGCTCAACGAGAGGCCTTTAAAAACATTATTGAAAACCATTAGTATAGAAAGTAAGGATCAGTACGTACAACTATAACAGTATCTACAACTCTAGAGATGTATTGATGTTCAGCGCTTCCTAAATAAATAATAAAATATGTATGTTTATTTATTTCTAACATGTTTTTTGAGAAGCCAATGAAAGAATTGTTACAATAATTTGATACTAATGTATCAAAACTGATATATTTTTAGCTGTCTGTAGAAAATACAAACTGGATTGGACGAACGGTGGGTCCTTTTTTGTGCCAGCTTAAAATACTAGTCAGTTACGAGATTGGGTTTGGTTTTGTAAATATTACATATACCATGTATATAAGAAAAATTTGGAATCTTTGATGTATAAAAAAAATTGTGATATCAATAAAAAATATGTGATGTACAACTTGTACTGTTACACTTATCTTAGTAACTAAGTTAAAGTTAAAGTAACACTTATCCTAGTAATTAATAGTAGTAGTAGTAGTTAATCGGTGTCGTACTAAAAACGACAGTCGGCATGCAACTATTTTACCTTCACTTTATTAAATAGCGGTTTCCACTTTGACTTAATTAAGTAATTCGAGGTAATCAAAATTGCTTTTATTATAAATATAATTGATATAAGAGATTGTAATAACATCCGTATATATCGTATGTTCGTATAAATAGGTATATAAAGACGAGATATAGCTTCTCCTATTGTACCTATAGCTGTAAGAAAATAGTTGTGTTCTGCTGACTCGTTTTTTGCGTTAAAAGGTCATGGAATTGATTGACACCTCAAGTCTTTCCTTTAATGACATGACTTCGAATATTTAAGCCCTGTTATTACAAGAACAAAAATAAAAATCACGCGGTAATTCAATTTGTGTTTCCTAAATGAAACCTTGGAATCTGTACAATCGATAACAATATAACATTTTTAAGATAAAACATAAATGTAGGTAGTATTCGTGTACCGTGATAATGATATGCCAACATAACATAATTTGTCGCTTATTCGGCCTCCGGGCAAGGTGGCGCCAGCGTGGTGTTTTCCTCAAAATCACTTACAATGTACAAGGACGTGAAACCAGGATCATGTAAATACTTCCTGGTTTAGTTTTCATCGGATTTATTTCATACCTAATTTTATCCATTATGTAACTATTAGAAGTAGCCATAATACGGATATGTCGCTACTTATAACTTATTCTATTAATAGTTACTTCAAATGTAGCCTGGTGCAATATTATTAATATTATATAGACGGTTCAGAGTGAATGAATAAATGACACAACAATAGTCTACAAAATTTAAATTCTATAGACTTTAAATGGGTAAGCTTTCATTACATTCGCATGCAAATTTTTAAGTCGTTGCGCCGACTGACAATGCTTTCATGGATCAACCGAACCACGGAAAAGCTTCCTTTTTATAGTGCTATAGAAGAGGTTCTAGATCAATTGTTATTATTTTTTCATTTTACCACTTGGTTCATTTATTTGTATTCTTAAAAGCTAATTTGATCGGCAGTTGTTACTAATTTGGAATATTAAATTTTAGTTCTGATTTATTAATTCCATACTTACAGTATTTTAAATATATGTATATATTAATTTGGAAGCGCCGTAACGTGCAGTATCATTTTCTCAATCCAATTCAGAACAGACTCGTTAATAAATTGTTTATAATCATTTTCTCACCAGAAAACAAACAAGCACTGAACAATGTTTTATTAAACAAACGTGTTATTAAAGTTTCATGTTAGAGCCGAGATATTAATTTTATTGGGCCGAGGCGAAAAAGCGGAGCGCGCAGGCGGCGGGCGTCGGCGCCGCTGAGCGCCACCTGTCGCTGTCGGCGCGGCGTGGGCCGGCAGCGGCGCGTCGCGGCGGCGGCTCGCGAGCGACTGAGCGGCCCGGGCACGTGGGCCGCCGGGCGCCGGCCGCCGCCCAGGTGCACCTGCACCCTCGCGCACCCCCTCGTCCTACCGCTCCCCACACCGCGGCCACGAGTTTCTGCTCCTTGCCACCACCGCCGCCGCTGCTGCCATCGCAACCGCCAACGCACTCTCCGCCCAAAGTGCACCCCGCTATCACTGTGTATAAAATGACATGTTTTCCACAAGGACATTACTACGAAAGTTAATGAAATGTCATTAATGCTGATAACATTATTAAAGAAATGAAAATTTTAAAAGTTATGTTTATCAATTCATAGATCTCGATTCATACAAGGACGTTGTAATGGACATTTTTAAATTTGTTAAATACGAGTATCTTCTAGTTTTCATTTTTATCTGAAGACACAGACAGATTTTTGTTGACCTTATTTGTGCTTTAATGTAATGGAATAACGCAGATAGTTGTATTAATTTTTCCCATACAACATATATCGTTAATAACAAACATACAGGAACGTTATAAATATACCGAGGACTTCTACTTCACGTGGAACAATACAAATAAGTAATTTCTCTTTCGTCGTACATACATAAAGTATGATATTTGTACACTGGCAGAACAAGGATTCAACTTGCATTTCTGGTCTTAACTAGAAATTAACATATCTCTATTATTTCGTAGTGTAGATACATAATTCGCAAGTTAATATGATAATTTAAATTGAGCAAAATATTAAGCGGTTTCTGCAATCATTTTTAATAAAATATATAAATGAATAAAAGCTGTTCACTTTTTCCGAACTTATCTGACGTTGCTGTTAGGACTATCCTTATTTCTCGTGGGAGTAGTCCGAGGCATAAGTCGAATCATTGACAGTACTCTGAGTTATAGAAGGTTCATGTTTATGGCAACAACGCCTTTATTATTCGAGAGAGAAGATTTACTTATTTTAAAAACACAAGTACACATATAAAAATAAGAATAAATATTTATATTATCAATATAAAATAATACAAGTAATTAATACAGCACATCTACATGATTCTGAGTAGATCATTCCTAATATATTTAAAAATGTATTGATAAATGAATCTTTCATAAGTAGGGTTTCTAAAACTTGTGAGCTTAATTTTATATAAATCCTAAAAACTGTAATTTCCCAATTTCGTATTTTTAACAAAATCAATTTAATATATTAGAGAATTTCAAGAGTCTTAGTAACTATAACAATATCCACCTAATGACTAAGACTAAGACAACTAAGCAGTAGATATCCACGTAACGACGCATTCTTAATCTAAGAGTGATTTAGATATTTAGAAATTAATGTTAGTGCTTTTCAATGCCGATACACAGAAATCCATAAAGTTATATGATATTCCTAGAATATTACATACATACATACATACAAATTTTCACGCCAGGTTCCTTACGGGCTAGGCAGACAGCACCGAGTGCCAAATAACTCCATCTTTATAGACCTGGCGCGTCTCCTCCACATTTATCACTCTCTTCATACATGAGCGCCGGTTTCGGAGACTTCTGACCCCCCATCAACCAGTAGTTGGCCTATTTGATCAAGAAAGGTGAGCCTTGGCCTCCCTCGGCACCTGCGTCCATTACCATTCGCATTATATATCTGCTTCGACATTCTTTAATCAGCCATTCTCTCAACATATCCGAACCAACGGAGCATGCCCTTTCTCATTTTTACGCCAATACCCTCT
>DWTO01000636.1:0-19759 GCA_018244755.1 Jemadia pseudognetus | reverse complement strand
TGAGGACACGATAGTCTGTTATCTCCTTTGATGTTCGGACAAATAAAAATTGACTAATATGTACAATAAAATAAGACATGTCCATATTATAAATATCAGATCGTAAAGCAGCTAATTTAAGTTTGCCGCATCTAATTAGTCATATGCTACGTATATAAATACAAAGTAGCATAAAATATACCAATTTAAAGTAATTAAACATAGGTTCAAATTTCTAATAGCTTGTATAGCAGTTCTGGTATGCTGTGAACCATGAGAGACCAGGCGTGGAGCATCCTATTATGACAGAGCTGAGTAGAAAGTAAACTGAGCCAGTCTTACTTTTATCCATGGTTGGCAATAACCTTAAATTTAACCAGAAAGTTTAATTCGACATTCAAACAATGTCGATCAATGTGGTCCAGGCATCTTCCGATTGAGGAAAGTAATCCATACCTAGTAATAAGACGTTAAATAGGATCAATAAAACAGATTGCGAATAATACACATATGTACATGAGTTAGACGGGAAACCGTCGTGAGTGTATCAAGAAACAGATTTAAAAACAGATTAAAAGTTTTTAAGTCTTGGTACCCTCTTTCTATTCCATAAAGGATCAAAACGTTTTACGAAGTATAAATATAACAAGAACTATCACATACAAACAAATCAACTCAAGTTATATTTATCTTAGACTAAAGATCCCTTACAATAGACGCCTGTGTACACACAATGATTTTCTCTATCAAACTCATGTTTTCTATTCTGGGATATAATTGCCTATTAACTTTATATAGATTGACAAATAAAAGTGTAGTGAACGGTCGGGAGTCTCTCCTTATTTTTCAACGCATAAACAACAAATGTTTCATATAAATCTGTGAAGATCGTTTTATTTGCGTCGTATGATTTATATCTATAATAAACGCATATAAAAAGCTTATGACCTTGAAGACACTCCAAAGTAAAGCGCTCTGTAAGTAAATATCTGTTAGAAATAGGACTAATTATAATTACATTTTATGAATGTAGATACAGTAATGGAGCTTACCAGGCCGTTATCGATCACAGCGAAAAGACTTCTGCTCAAATATTTTTTTATTATTGTGTGTTCTGATGTGGCTTATTTATAAGAGCTTATTTTTCTAGCACACCCAGAATAGATCCGAACTTATCCTAAAATGCCGGTACGTATGAAAAACATCAAAGTGTACCTATAATGATTAAAATTTCTCAAAAGACCTACCATAGACCAATTGTATTGCATTAATCCGAACCGATTTCTCATGTGTACATTGGGTGATTCCCCCAATACCTAATCGTAAATCTAAATGTGTCTGCACTAATCAGCTGCAGTCTGAACAGCTGTGTTTTATTTAGCCGAGCTTTACCACTGCATTTTATTAAGGACCTTGCTCATAGTCTGTTCATTGCATTTATTGCGTCGATGAGATTAATGCAACTAGATTTTTTGTGCCTTTGCGGTTCGGTATACCTCATTTTAGTAATGAATATGAGGTTTATGAATAGAGTTATAGTTCTAGAAGAATGATCTCAGATCTGTTGAGATACTGATATTTGGCCATCGGTGCCCTCTGCCTACCCCGTCAGGGTCTGGCGTGACAAAATAATAACAATAATACTTCAATATTAGTCATATTTTAGAATTAGCTGTGTAAATTTTGACGAAAAGATCGAAAAATTGTATTTAGAAAACTTTCAAGGTAAACAATTTTTACAAAACAATTCGATTCTTATTCCTTCAAAATTACATTAGGTATACCTCAATTGAAGTTCAATCGAAACCAGTAAGGAGTACTTTGATGTATAATTTGGAGAGATACACAAAATTCCCAATTCTTTCTCTTTTATAATCCTTTCAGGATTCTCAATTATATTTTATGAAACGAGACTTTAAACTGTCGCGATTTTTGTGCCATTCGTTAATTGTAACATAAACTTTGAAATAAAAATTACTAATTTTATTCTAAGAGCAATTCTGAAATTGCCTTTGAACACCAAAATTATCATTACACAGGGGTTTTATCAATTTATCCATAAATGTCACATATTACATAGAGGTCAAGAGGCACAACTTACATACACGTAATGTCATAGGATGTTCTAGAACGTCTTTAGCAAAATGGAATCCTTCTGAGACATACTAGAGGATGACCAGTTTAACTTGATCCCTTTCCTTGTATCGCATACAGTGTAAGCTCGTCTTAAAACCGATAAAGATCTCAGTTCGTAGTTTCTCTTTTTACCAATCATTAAGAAGTGAATATTGTTCATGACGGTGTATTTCTCAACGCCGTGCTCAGTGCAACAGTGAGCCGTTTATTCAAAGAGTTAACAACCCATCAGTTACATTTTCTTACGCTTCATATAACTCGTATTGCATCTTCTTGGAAGTCAGCTACAGAAAAAGTGCAAAATGTATAAGCCATATTCAAATGAGCGTTCATTTAAATTCGTCGAGTAAATTGAGTTAGTTCTTTAATTTGTCTATGTTTAATTTTTAATGTTTTATATAATATGAGCAATGTAATAACTTTGTAATTTCTTTACATTTATGATGATGATAATGATAAACTTTGAATAGTAATGATAAACAAATACGGAAGTCTCGAAGAGGTAGAACTGCCTGTCTATATTTCCTGACGATCCGTGTAATTTATCAATGTATATACTAAATAACCATTACCTCTTTGATCATTCCACAATATCAAACGGATCTCTTATTAAAATGAGAATCGTTAAGACTACAATCAGTACTTAGTATGAGAAAGTTGTATTAGCTAAACATCCTACTCGACAAATATCAAAGACAGTTTTAAGCATCCGTGAAATTGTTAACCAAGGATACACGACAGTAAGATTATTATGCAAAGCGTGAACTAGCGTTGAACATGCTGGTTAATTTGCCATTAGCGGCCAAGCAGCGGAAAACAGATTGCCTCCCGTGGTAATTATTATCATTTGCGATCTACAACGATTACCAGGCTACGGGCGAAATTGTTAAACATTAACTATTAAATAGTACTTACTACTAGGTAGTATACATGTATATATTTTTTACTAATAGGTACTATCACTACTACGTAATATCGCTACTAGTTAGTACCTTTACTAGGTAGTAGCGTTACTAGGTAGTACCGCTACTAAGTAGCACCATTACTAAGTAGTACCAGTACTGGGTAGTACCATTACTAGGTAGGACCATTACTAAGTAGGATCACTATACTAGTAGTACTACCTAGATAGCTTGTAACATGGCGATGTATATATTTCTACTACATATTGTTCTGGAGAGTGGGTGATGCATACTACCTGAATTATAATAGTTTTTTATCTTTGAAGAATTTTTGAATCTTTGATGGTGGTGGTGGCACTGAAGCTAGTGTATCAATTAATGGCGCACTCCTCATCGAATGTGCTGGATGGTTGCCAATGGAGATTTAACAGAAAAATCTCGCATGAACAAACCGCTTTATCAAGAGATCAAATATCGTGCTGGAATTTTCGCAACGTTATGAAAAATAATCGCGCCAAATGCATACTAGCAAGCTTGGCAATCGCGCCAAGCAAAAAGTTTAATTTATTAAATCTTAAAACTTTACTATCATATAATACTTTCTCTTTCAAAACTTTAACACAAGATGTTTCTGACATCTCATACAAAACGTACACTGTAACTACAAGAGTACAGAAAGCGTAAAACCACGAAGTTTAAATATAGCAGAGCAAGGACAGGGCCCAACTCTCGGATGCTTTCTGAGTCGCCCCCCAAAAGGTTTAGCGACTGCTATCTGATAAATCTGATAACTACTGTTAGTTATCAGATTTACGTTTAAGATTTACAATTTAAGTTTACATTAAGGGACTGTTCCCTTATTAGTTCTAGTGGACATAGATAGCATAATACGAGTACGAACGATAACGCATACCTTGAAAACAAAGGTCTTCAACGCCCTAAAGGTATGCCCTACATGTTATGACAGACGGAGCCAAGACGTGGTTACACATTGCGACCAATCCACCAATCTTACGGTCTTTCAGAATCATCGAATCAGAAACAAGGCAATCCAACAAAGAACCACAGTTATCGACATAGCTTAAACAATTAACAAGATGTGTAGCAGGGGGCTTGTCACATCTGTCGGAAAACGGATGACCATTTGAGAAGACGTGCTCTGGAGTAGCGACCACGACTTGTTAAACGTTGCATAGGACGCCCTCGAAATACGTGCAGCGATGACATACGCGTGGTTGACGGCGGTTGACGAAAAGCTGAAGTCGGAGCTCAGAAGCGTACTAATGGAGAGGTTTATGTCCAGCATTGGACAGGAATAGGTTGATCATGATGACGCTGTCTGCTTATTTCTAACATATTGTCACTTTCATCACAAAAATGTTCCAGAATTTCACGTATCCACTTTCGTCTTTACAAACACGATAATAAAGTCACTGCATTACTGCAAAGATACGAAAATCTTCGTACAGCCAGCATTACTTGATCTACGTCTCCCATTACATCCTTTGAAAATTAAGTAAAGCCCTCAGTTACCAGGGACGCTATGGATCTTCTTAGGCTGGTCTTATTACATGAGACTAAACATACATTCGTATATCACTATGATGCAAATCGTTTTCTCGTGACGATATTCTGGTAACTATGCTCGTTAGAGAATAATTTCGTGTTTTAGATATAATCTTTGTACTTATGGAATGTGCATTTAGTCATTCTGAGTAGGCAGTTTTGTAAATTATACGATTTAAGTTTAGTCAGTAAATAAAATTGATAGCTTAAGTTATACAATTAAATCCTGTTATTTAGACCATATTTGGACTATTAATAAAACGTAATTTCACGCCTATAATCCCCGAAGAGGTAAGCAGAGGAATGCAGAACACTCCCACATTTCACCAGTTATTCGGACCATTTAAAAAGAATACAATATCAAAACCATATAGAAAAAAAATGTTTCTAAACCAAATTTTATAAAACTGTCACAAATTTCTGTTTCAATTGTTATACTATCAGCTGAATAGCAATAAGATAATAAGATAAGATAAGAAAGAATAATAAGCTGCAATTAGAAATACAATATTTGGAATGTGCTTTGTAACTCCCGCGTACGGCTGTTGTCGCTATATTAGGAGATGATTTACTAACATCACTAATGGAATATGACTCTCCTAATATTGCAAGTACCTATGTAACGTTAAAGTCTTAAGAGGCTTTAAGTAAAAGTATCAACAACATCAATTACGAGATGAATAATATTTTATGTAACAACTCAACGCATCGCATCAGACGACGTTTCCATTCTTAGCCGTTAAGCCAGCTTAACGTAAAATTATTTAAAGTTACAATAGAAATCGGCGTGCGTCTATGCTGAGAGTGACGAATATGAAGTACGGCAGATTGTAAGAATAGAGATTTGTGGCACTCTGTGCTCTCTACCTACCCCATAAGGGTCCTGGTGCGATGATATAAATAATAACAATATTACGTAAAAATGATTAGATTCATTTACCATTGGCGATTCTAGTGAAGCCGTCAAAAAACTTTGATATGTTGAATAGACTGTTTCTCAATAGTTTCCGATTTTAAGTGAAATAGGCAGACAAAAATATACAATTTCAATTTTTATTATATCACACTAAATTGTTTCACCGGTTAGGTAGGGAGCGCCGAATACTAAATATCTATGTATGTCCTTACAGACTCGATAAACATCTACATTTAACGCTCTTTTAATACACGCACGCCGATTGCCAAGACTTCTAACTCCTACATCAGCTAGTATATTATATGTCTTTATCTTTTATTACTTACAGCAATCCAAATACTCTTTACAATAAGTGATTTTGCAAGTTCAGAATAAATTTGATGCACGGCGACGAAATTCGTTGAGTCACGGTGTATGTAAATGCGTTATCACTTGATAGTGATAGGCGAGCGAACGTAAGGAGCGCTTATCAGTCAAGATCTTAACATATTCTGCCAGATGCAAAGTGCAAACTTTGCTGTTTTAATAAGCCTCTTGTCTTATACTTGTAATTAGGCTTGCAAGAGTAACGTTAAAGAGCACGAACAATATTTTCAGTGGTTTGCAACTCAATAAATAACAAGGTGAAGTCACCATTTCGACGCGGGATTTGAACCCAAGACCAGCTTGTGACCTCTCGTCTAACGACGAAGTCATAAACCTTATTAATAAAACTATTAAACATCAATCCCTTTATCGTCCTACTATTAGATGCTAGTCTCCTCTCCTCTGACTGCCAACACATTATTAAGATACTTTTGTCTCATTCTCTTTGAACTACTACAAGTGTTAATTCTTCAGGTAGAACACATACCTTAAGATACAAGGCTATGTATAATTGTGTGTTTAATTAAAGTGTAAGTATAATATATAGTAATGTTTCCTGTAAGTTTGTATGAGACTACCGGCCGGTTGTGTTAAACTGTTCGTTAATATATTATAAGTATGTACGTCAAATTATGACGGTTACGTAGGATGTTGAACGTTCGTTAAATTCAAAGCGTTAATCTCTAAAAGAGACAAATATTTTTTTCTACAGAAGCACATACTCCAATATAACTAAAAATAGTCAAAAACTGTTAACAAATGCCTCTAAAAGAGGCTTGAGTCTAGACCTCACCAAGGAACGAGACATGGACATTGCATATGGGTTCATATCAATTAAGCGTTAATAAGGACAGTAAATAATATGAAAGGTTAATGAACGCACCGATGTCACCTTGTCTAAATAAGAACAGTACGTAAGCGTCTTACAATACGCAATGACACAACCAAATCAATAGGGACCACCTAACCAAAGCCTAATTTAAATACACCACTGACTCGGCTCTGTACCTTTGTATGAAACCCAATTAGTATTCGAGTGGCGTTCAAAGGAACACCTTTCATTTTTTACTGAAACAAATAGTCAATATAAATTTAAAAAGAGCAATAACGTACAAGAACAATAGCCTATGGATTTTTTTTCACCTTTTACGAACTCGCGCGTGCAATGTGTTACGCATAAAAATGGACCAATGTTTAAAATTTTGTAAAATTGTACACAGAACGAATCTTTCGAAACATGATAAAATTGCCTTTGGAAGTACTTACGATAAACAAGCCTATTAAAAGTCGGTGCATGATCGTATGTAAACTATTTTTAATGTAGACATTTAAAGTGCAAATATTCAAAAGTCAATTTATTTAGGATTATTAGATGGACTGCCTCATTGGTCATGTTTCTCCATTCATTCCGCTCTGCATTAGACTCGCAAACACGTGAAATGCTACCTAACGGGTGAGTCAGTAACATCCGAAACTAGCCCGCATGTCTGAATACACTCATGAACTTAAAAGGAGCACGTCACATTTCATAAGAATAGACATATTTGGCACCCCGTGAGTAACTATTACAAATTAAGAATCATTATATAATTGCCCATGTATCAAGCTATGTAACAATTATCAAGATAACGTCCCAAGACAAGGCTGTTGCTACATTGTTGTGTAAACATAACGAAACTAGACCGCCATACATCTATCTCGTCACGTGTTGTTCCCGGTAGGTCCCGCGTTGCTCGACGTTCGATATAAGCGGTGCATGTATCATTCATGTCCGCGATAATCTCTCGCCTACATCTAGCGTTTAGTATGTGCATCGATAACAGACGCACGCTAATCTTCGGACATGTCCGCGGATAACTGAGAATTGTTATTAATTCAACGTGTGCGTTCATACAAACACACACATACATTAATGAATAGTATGGAAGCGTTTATGTAATGCTAGTTTCTCTGTTCGTTAAAATTATCTCAAGGCATCTCAGCTTGTATTGAGCATTTGTTTGTATTGACTTTATTGCAGCCCTTGATGACGTAATACGCTCCAATGGTTTGGTAAATGATTCTATAATAATGGCCAACCGTATGTACTGACGGCCATTATTTATTTATGCTAGCATCAGCGCATCTTCAAACCAAATGTGGAGCTTCTGTGGTTAGTCAAGCGGCGCCGGCCGCGGTCAGAACTTGATTGGCTGACCAACAGCGGAAGTATTCCATTAGTATTTTATTGCTTCAAAATTTGTTAAATAATTCCCTATGAAGAAAATCAATTCAGATACAGAGTATTCATTCCCTGTATCATTTGTAGGTACTGGAAACACTCGGTAACGTGATGTAGGATGTATTGTAGTGAACCAACCGACCAGATAGCAAACTAGGCAATATCCTAACAACGTCATGTCGTGATGGTCTCCTTTTAGGCTGACATTTAAAACAAAATGGCTCTCTTAAAGTCACGATTGTCGCTGCAAAGATAACTGAGTTAATGAATGAAATTAACCAAGTTCTGAATGTATCGAATTGAAAATGCCATCACAAATGGCATTTTGATTTACACAACAAGAGATTAAAGGTCATTGAAGCTTGCTTAGTAATGCTACTATTAGAGGTATGAATAGATTACAGACAGGCAGACAGAGAGCAGAAAGTGCCAAATATATATGTATTAACAAAATGTTAGCCACTTCTTCCATATTCACCAGTCTTTGCATACATTCTGGCTAGTTTCGGTAGTTATTAGATAGATACTAGAACACGTGACTTGGTTGAAATCATTTGAGGGCACGCCAGCAGGTATTCCCGACTGCTATCGCTTTTAACAATAATTGAACCTCATTATAGGCTTAGGCGCTTTGTAAATAACCATTATTTAACAATACGTAATAAACTTTTCAATTCAATATAGAAGTCAAAAATCCTGTAATATTTTTAGTCTACTACGTTTGATATATGAAATAAAAAAAATTCATGAAACTTAACACAGAAAGCTAAGGCATACTTTATAAATCAAAGAGGCTTGTCACAAATTTCTTATTCCATCAGCAGGTCTGGAAACTGAAAAGAATCAATCGGATTACTCGATCCGCAGGAGCTTGCGCTGCGAAATATAATTCCATTGGTATGTTTCAATCTTCACTGTTACCAATAATTTTAGAAGCAGAGTGAAAAATTGGAAAAGTCTATAACATTTTCTTAGCCAATAAAAGTTTTATACGATAACCTCTTCATAGTGAATTATATACTTAAGTGTCACGGATTTATTCATATTTTGTAGATCGGATACATTTTACAATTCCTAATATAGAAGACACATAAATTTGAATTTTACTTGAATTTGACTTTTAACTGTTAGATGTCGCATTTTTCCTTTATTATTTTATGTATTTTAACTAATACTAAAGTCTGTTCCCAAACTTTAACTGTATTCGGTGTTATTCCTAACAACTAAGTTGTAATTTCTCCTCACATGATATATTTTTCAGTCTTCAAATTTATTCAATAGTTACTCGAATTTAACCACAGATACATAAAAAAACGTAAATCACGCCAGTTATCCCCGAAGAGGACGGCAGAGGAGTGTAGAACACTCCCACATTTCACCAGATACATTTACGTCCCACTATGGAATAGGTGGTGACCACCGATACATGACTTAAATTGTTCATACCCATTTTCAAAGTTACAATTTAATTACCTGTTTGTTTATGGACACAACTTGTCTATAATTCCAAAAGCGTTAATGGTTAAGTATATACTAACAACTCTGTAAAACATGTGACCTGTCCTGTCTTACGATTTACGAATCCTTTGATCGTGGAAACCCTAAAACATTAAATTCCTAGACTTTAAGATTACCGTAACTCTTACAATTTTACCGACCACGGGCAATTATAACTTTATTTTCTTAATATAACCCAACAGCATACAACATTCTACACCAACAAACATAATATAAATGTTATTTATATGAAGTAATAAAACTCTCGGAGCCTGTGAAGTGATAATAACTACGCGCGCCCACTGAACCGTATTTCGTTTAATTTGCATGGAAATAGCACAAATTACAAAACTCATCGCACGACCGACCACGCGATCTGACATTACAAGGCTCAAATACTCGTTCGCTTCAATTATTCCTCTCTACGCATCGACAATTAATCAAATCTGAGCACTCATTAATGAATAATTACCGAACATAAAATCAATCATTAATGTTACTAAATGTCGATGAAAAATACAGTTGCGAAATAATGTAATAAATTCTCTCATAAAACATTTGGATCGGTGGTATTCGTGTTTTTACTGTATCAATACTTGTCAACATTTGACTTTATCAATATTTTGGAGAGGCCTATATCCAGCAGTGGACGGGAATAGTCTGATGTTGACGAATTCATTTTAATAAGTCTTACCCCGAATTAGTACATACTAATGAAGTCTCCTATTTTGATAGTAATTATGACTTCTGCAAGCGTTTGCTCCCGATAGAAAAAAACCTGGTACTTATCGACTTTGTACCACCGCGACGTACATACTCGTATGTCGGTGAATATTCGGTTCGAGATTCGAGAATTGTCGGACTGATCACGACACTGTATTGTCAATATTACTCCTATTATCTATTAATCACACCAAACGATCTTGCGCTCATGAATTGCTAATTAATGAATCATTAACGAACCAAAAATTATACATTAATTATGAAATATTTCATGAAAATTCACAAAGCATAATCTAATAAATCATGACAGTCGTAAAATGTGACGCCGGTATAATTATATAGGTAGCCTACTTAATTTTGACAGATATTAAGTGTCAAATAGAAATTTTCATCAGGACTATTTTATTCGAAAAGAATTTCCCTTGAAACAGATATAATATAAAAAGATATATTTAGTAGTACCTAGTACAATATATGATTACCGTTTTAGTTACAATCTACACCTAGTCTTAAATAGAATTTATAATTAATTAAATTTATTTCTTTAATTAGCGTAAAATTTTATTTGGATAATAATTCACTGTTCTAATTTACTATGTACCGAATTAACTCACGTGTATTTTGTGTCCTCCCTACAAACAGAGGAAGTTTCATATGAGGAAAAACCTCTGATAGATCGGACTAATCGGAGTATCCCAAAAAAAACTTAGGTTAAATAGGTAAAAATAAGACACTTTTTAATAGAAATATTTAACAGTAAAATTGACTACGAAGCTGCCTCTTCTTAATCACGATCTATTATTCGAAAGCATCACTCGATGTATCGTACATATGGTTGACATATCAGTAAACAGAAAAATGTTTTAATTATTTACAAGTGCGTATCACTTGAAAATTTTGTTTCGAGCCAATTTTAAAACTTAAATGATGAAATACCTTTTGAAGCAAGCGTTACAGTGAAATTGACAATTGATATCCGGTTTTCTGGAAATAAACATTATTGAACTGTATTTTTTAACAGTAGTTTTTTAGTCACGCTTGCAACCAAAATGACCAACGAGGCAGTCAATACACTATATTTCGAACTGACTGTACACTACAAACGATATTGATCTCCGCAAATTAATATACTCAACATAGCTGTTTCGTGGTTTCCATCACACTTTTAAAATATTCAAATGCCGACAGACACTTTATTATGCATACATATTCATCAAGCTTTAATAACAGATCATTGTCGTTGATAGAAGTTGAGAATTCACACTTCTGAATATTTTCTTTCGCGTGAATGTCTCTGAAACTTGTTACCCTAGTGTTGCCCGACAGGGGATGAAGAGGGTAAGTTTCCCTTTCGGACGCAATTCCACCCTTTAATCATTCATGAACTTGCCGATAGTTGTTTCCGGTCTATTAAGAATTGAAACTTCCTTTCCGCGCGGCCCTTAACAAACGCACAACTTGTACTTGGTCCCACTGAACACATTTACATTTCCCATGTGTTACCCATTTGTTAGTTTAAATAATATATTTACTTAGATAAAACAGTTATTTTAGTTAATTGGCATCCAAAATGAAATAGTGGGCGCCTTTAGGACTGAATAGGTTTCTTTCCGAAACCGGCGTGCCTGTATGAAAAGACTGATGAATGTGGAAGAGGCACGACAGGTGTGCAAGAATAGAGATATTTGTCTCTGCCTACCCCGCAAGGGACCTGGCGTCAGGATATGTATGTATGTATGTAGGTTTCTTTCAATTAATATTAATGCTTTCTATTAAAATAATGAGCAGTTACAATATCAATACAACTCAGGTAAAGAACTTTTTCTATTGCGAATGATTTATGAGATGTTGGATTGTTCAAAGTGGCCGTTAAATTAAACGAAATAATGGACAAAGGGAATACTTGTAATTTATATAAAAAGGATACATACATCCATACCTGCACGCCAGATTCCTCACGGGGTAGGCAGAGAGTACTGAATACCAAATATCTATATCGTTGCAGACCTGCCGCGCTTCTTCTGTATTCATAAAAAATAGGACAATCGAAATATACCCCACTTTTCTCTGTATGTTTAAATGGTACTTCACGCCTATATTTTCACGAAAGCGTAGGCAGAATATACGACTCCAAGACGGAGTATACAACAGAAACAGAGGACAAAACTCTCACTTTTCATCAATTATAATTATATCGCATAAGGTGTGAGAGTATTTATTTAAAGTACTGGCATATTCGTCCCGGTTGCATATCGCCAACGAGAAACAATACCGGTTATAGTTTATTATAATATGATTCTAATATTCGGATTCGATGCTGATATTATCCAAAAGAATTAAGATAATATCAGATTAAAGAATTAAGATAATATCAGATTAAAGAATTAAGATAATATCAGATTTATAAGTCCAGAGATACTTGGTTCTCTGCTCTATCTACCTACCCCGTAGAAGACCCGACGTGATGATAATAATAGTAAAGTTTATTAATTCAGTGGCACTCTTTGAGGAGCGCTGTAAATTACAGAGCCATGAGAGTGTACGGTTTAAAATGATACATTTGTACGTACGCTTTGCAAATTGTACCGCGAGTATCGTCGAGCCGTGCCGTTAGCGTTAATCCCTGGGGGACGGACCGGGTGACATTTCCCGTTTTGAGGGCTACAGGGAAGACTTGAATTTCTAAGGTCTCTACTGTTTGTAAGACACATAAAGGTTCATTGTTTGCTCTACGTAATTAACTTAAATAATCATGAAATTATAATAAGGTATGTTTCAGTTATCTCGACAATACACGTTATTTATATCATTATAGAAATAAAGTACTTTTAGTACATGATATTGTTCCTGATTATAAAAAATGTAAGAACTACTGATCAGGTAGTTACTGTTTGGAGGGTCAGAAGTCTCCGTAAGCGTAGGTACATGATGATACTCGTAACGATGATTGTAGAAGCGTGAAGTCAGTAAGGATGCAGATATTTGACACTTTGTTCTCTCTGCCTACCTGGTAAGGAACCCTCCGTGATTGTATAATAGCAGCAATAATAATAAAACTTCACAGATACATATGTTTAACGTAAGTAATAGAACGTTTATAATTTTATTAACTACATTGAATATTTTGTTTAAATTGATGTCCTATTTAACGTCACATTCCGGGCAATGGAACAGCGAACTTAAACAGTCGGCAACATTCCGTTTACCGCTTTGCGTTGCACATATTTATGAATACAAAACAGTATTACATTGTAACGTGTGCGGGCTCTGAAACAAAGACTTACAATACTATAACAAACAGTTACACTAAGGTACTGATATGTATGTATGATTTTGATAAATTGATTTTCTTACGGTCACGTGTCTATAGCAGTGTGGCGCAACAATTACTAATTACGATTCGGAAAGTGAACACAGCACTTTATACGAGTACTTTCGATACACCTGTATCCAATATGTAGGACATGATCATCATTCAGCATTTTTTCTATTTGTCTATCAATGGATTGATTAATGAATGTTAGTATCGATACATGTTCACTTGGAATCGCTAGATAATGAAATAAAATAATACAACTCAAGTAATCTAATGTATTGATCGCCTCGTTGTGCAGTGGTTTACAAACGTGATGGCCAATCGAAAGATCTTGGATTCAAATCCCGGGTGCGGTACTAGAGAATTTGTGTGATTTAGAATTTCTGTTTAAAATTTCTGGTAGTGGCTCGGAGTTTGGATTTGTACCCGGTGTTTGACAATATGCTCAATCTCTATTCCAATTTATTTTGATTATTTTATTGTATAAAGTAAATAAATTGACAGGGAGCAAGGATTATTAATAGTGATTTTGAAAAGCTTGTAAGAACAATTCATACCAATGTATCTGTTTAACATTCATACAGTTACATTAATAAAGTAATTATTTTTCATTACTAACACTGTTATCTGTATGTATAGTTATAAGGGCAGGTAATAGCACAGATAACGCAACCCTCCATTTCTGTAAAAGCTTTAAACACAATAGATACGATAAGCCAGAAGTTAAACGCCCTATTTTGAACTGACCCCATTCTAATCTAAAGTAGTTACGTTGTAAGTCCTCAATAACTGTTTGAAATCAAAATAATTGTTTAACACTGATTTCCCCTGAAGGTGTTAAAGATACATTTTAAAATGTATAAAATTTTTTGAAGTTTTTATTTTTCGTACAATTTTATCAATGTGAATTTTTATAGAAATGTAAATTATTCTATATAATCAATTATTACATACGATTATATTTTCGAAATTTTTTGCATTGAAACGCAAAGCTGGTCTATTTGAATAAAATTACCTTGCGCACAAAAAGTCGACGTTAAAACAATGCTGAAACAGTAATTACACTTAGAAGATTTTTATAAGAAACGATATTTCAAAAATATATGGGTAGGTACTACTATAATTACAAACCCATTAAGAACTTCCTACTTCTGCGTCACCCTCCCTTAAGCTCAAGGTCAACTTTACCTATTATGTACTTGACTCATAAAAGCTTTTAACACGAGATATCCGATAAAGCAAGTATTACACGGCCCATTTGCGATTGTGCCTTATCTTCTCTGGAGTTATTTTGTCATAAGCTCCTTTGTTACACCGAGTGCACTCTCATATACGTCTTGCGCGTCTATTTAACGTTTTGTTATCAACAGACTAAAGTAGGGGACACAATATGAGACATAATGCCTTGCGGCATGCTTTGTCAGTCAACATTGGGTACTGGCAAGAGACTTAGCGGATATTGGTGGCGAAAAAATAAACGACTACTGTCCTCTGATTGTCATTAATAAATACTGGGTGTTTGTTATAAAGGTAGCAAAGTATGATCACGGTAAGGTTATGAAAATATATATCTGATATCATATAGAACTAAAGTTTAGTTAGACAGCTCTAATCATAGTTACATTGCAAAGTCTTCAATTGAAACTGTAAATATAACGAAATCTTACACATTAACGCTATAACTACAGAGATTAGAAAGAGAGCAACAACCAGTAGACAATTAAACCAGCATGCACGAATACAATCAGCATCGGAACAGAGTACAAGCGTTTAAAACAAACAAAGCGTTAACAAATCACATGTTTAAACGATAATGAAACGTACTTGATACAACGAACGGAACGATTTGCATGGCTTTATGCAAAGTAGCGCACATTAATTGCATTAGCGATAAATTACACAAAGTAACACCTGCAACCTAATTGTCTGATTGAATGGAATCGCGGAACGAAAGTGTGTGAAATTATTGCAATGGAATTTTGAAATCGAGAAGTATATGTATAACCTTCAGATGACATACCAAATATAACTAGAAATGTTTAAGTAAAATTGATAATTAAATTGAGATTGATAAACAAATGACAATAAATAGAAAAGTAATTGTGACAACTACTATCGGGGCATCTCAATAAGAGTCAATATGTGTTGAATATAAACATTACATTAAAACAAACACAGAAAGAACCGAATAATTTGGAACATGTAACAAAATTCATTCGCAACGATTAGATAACTGTTCGGAACAGGAACCCGAAAGTTTTGGTTGAGCTTAATAATATTGGATCAAGGAGTCGTCATGCCTTAAATAAATCAGTAAACATTATTATATGGTTCCTTTGTTCATGAGTGAGGACCTTCCTTGTAAAGAATTTCCCCTTTCAAAACACAATGGTTGTCGAAATAAGGAATTATAAATCAGTTTTTAATTCTGTATTATATCAATAAAATCATATTCGCGTTGAATTTTGTATCACACTTTCCGCCAAGATTCTAAACCTGCCTGATGTAGGGGTATGTTGTTAGTTTCTAAATGATTGCTATATGTATCAATGGATTTGGGAAATAGATTTAAGTAAAAAAATACCCTAGACATTCATAACCACGAATACTCGTTCTATCTTAACACAACAAATGTCAAACACTAATTCAACAACCAAAAATGAGTAGGTAAATACTGATCGTATATGAATAGAGAAATATATTAGAAGATCCTTGACTAAAAAACTTCAAAACTTTTGTAAATCCCCGTCGCTATAGCGTTTTTAATGACATTAGTTTAAATACCGAGACCAAAAATTTAATGACTCCGTCCGTGGGTTACACAAACCGTTGTTCATTAAGATCAACGATCAAGTTGCGGTCACGTTTTAGACGGAGCTTTGATATTTCTTTTTGCTATCAAATTAATATCCGTAATCAAAACACCGTCTGTTTCTTTAACGATTACTCGAAGCGACTCTCAAAGCCATCATTGTCAGAGGTCACCGGAATTAGGGTCACATTGCATGGTAACGGTAACGAAGCCATCATAAATATTGGTAATGCAACGGTGTGGTGTCGAGTTGAATTCATAAAAATGTGGTAATATTTTGAGTTTCACTTTCTTGATATATGAAAAAGCATTTTTTACGAAATGTTTGTGGGTATTCGAGACTTTACGTGTTATCACTCGTAAAAGACATTATTTATAATATTTGAGAAAATACCGAAGCGATCCATTTAACAGAACAGGCACTTTAGCCTCTCTGTCACCCAAAGAGATTGAGCCTGTATCACAGCATCTGACTAGACATCTGACTGAATTTTGTTGCCTGTTTTTGTAATAGTCCGTATGAGTTTTTCTTATTGTCCTTATCGTTATCCGTTGTAGGTCTTTTTATTTGTTATTTTATATTACCGCTGCCCGAAATACGTAGTAAATAGAAGTAAAAGACCATTTGTGCCTAAGCTTTATTAGTTTTATATCTTTTCTTCAGTCCACGTCCGTACATAAGTTAGTGTATGCACACCAACTTTTGTATTGACAAACGAATAATAAACAGTGGGTCGACCCGTGGTAACGACTTTTCTTCTTACGAGACTATGCTTGGTACTAATGTTAAAATCATTTAAGTTAGTGTATACGCAACCACAGAAAAACGTAACATCATGCCAGTAATATCCGAAGATGTAGGCAGTGCAATATAGTATACTCCAGCGGTTTAACAGTTACGTTTATGTCCGACTGTGGAATAAGTGGTAAAGACTATTGCCATACACAGGGCACAAATTCAAAGTCCGAGCCACTACTAGAATTTTTAAGCTAGAAATTCTAGTCACAAGAATCCAATAGGATCCGACCCGGGATTTAAACCCAGTACTTTTCGATCGGAAGTCACGCTCGCAACCAGTCTATCAACGAGGCAGTCATGTATGAACCAAAAATCTCAAATGTATTAAAACTTTTCACTCATCCAAACAAACCTATATTTATCTTGTCTGATATTTAATAATACGCCAGGCGCCAAAAAATAAGAAACATCGCCATTCCGAGATGAAATCTGATAAGTCGTCATCTCAAGTAACAAGTTCAATAACCAGTAAGTCAATAAATTAATTAGAGCTCTTGGAATTTGCGCAATTGTTGCTCCGTTCACTTACACTGTGCCTAGACTGATTCATTGTTGCTGATTACTTGATTACTTGGTAAGTGATACCATATCATTTGAGTAACATCCGAGGAACTCGATTAATAATGCTTAACCCCGGAGATGTGGGTCGTAACTTAATATCTTTTTGAATGTGCCTACGTACTTTTCATGTAAATATATTTTCGCGATAGTCTCAGGACATTAAAAAAACAGTTTTTTAAAATAATACTATATTATTATGTACTTTGTAAAAAAATATAAAAAGTAGAATTATTATTACATAGATATACACGTGTGTGTGTATGTATATATATATTAAATACGTGTGTGTATATATATATTAAAAAATTATTATAATTACAGTAGGTATAATGAACTCAGAACTACAGAGTGGTTCAGTTAAATAAAAATTTAGTAGGGATTGTGATGTCACAGGTCTCAAAGCCTTAAATAATTATTTAATTTTAATCCTATATTACCAATATTGATTCAAAGTTATCCACGAATTAAAAGTAATAAAATTAATTTGTAATCTTCAAACTGTGACCAAAATCGACTGCAACACTAATACTAACGCCATCTATCCGTCGCTTTGATTTACTCACGTTTTTATATATGTCTGATAGATGGCATTGCTATTACTACTAGCAGTTTTGAGGGAAATATAATTTACGTTTTCAAAGTAACCACATTCCATGAAAAGGTTGCCTCAATTTAAATGTTTTTTTATTACAAACTGCACCCAAAATACACACACACTTTAATATACAATAAATCAGGTTAGATCTTTCAAAATACCACCTAAATTTAATACCACTATTTCTAACAGCCCTTATAGGCTCAAAACTGTAACGATTATTTATCAGCCTCAAATAATTCGTATTGTTTTATTTTTCTTCATAAAAGAACCATAGCAATGTTCTTTCTTCCGCATTTCTAGTAAAATTACTATACTAGCTACAAATTCCTCTACTTACATGAATTCGGCACACGACCCTAAAACGTCAATTGTCCAGCCTCCATCAACGGCTGATAGATCGGCACTTGCCACTTTCGTTCCCCAAATAATTAATTCCCGACTGCTCCCAAACGGACTCCGAACACGAGAATTAATTATTGCGAAAACTAATGACAATTTGCGACGTAAGCTTTATTATTACGTTCCTAATGTCAGTAAAAGTTTCAGCTAATGTTAAATGGAATGTTATTTATCTCCGCAGCCCTATATGTCGTGCATGATCCATTATAATCAATTATAAACTCCACTTGCACGAGTATACTGTACCTCATCTTCTCCGTGACTTAAGAATACATTTCCCGATCCCGTGCCGGGATACAGGGTATCGTATGAGGCGACTAAGTCCGGCGCCGGCAGATCGCAGTATGGCACGACCTGCCTAGGCACAACTAAATGTTCTGGCCGCCTATAGGCAGCAGCGAAGGGGGTACGAGAAACTGTGCTCTGCGATCCCAACCCGCATGCCCAGCGTCGGGATTATGGGCTTAACCCCTCAGAGGAGGCCTATGTCCAGCAGTTGACTGCAATAGGCTGATGATAATAATTATGACTATATGTACCTCTGTTTAGTATTATTAAAACACTACTCATGTAAGAGATATTATGAATACATCACGCCCGGTCCTTTACGAGGTGGGCAGAAGGTACTGAGTACCAAATATATAGAACCTTACAGACCTGACATACCTCTTACATATTTATAATATTGTAAATTATATAGAAAACTTATCGGAATAAATACGATTGCAGTCATGCCTAGTCTTGTAGGTACAAATAAATAAGGTAAACCCTAAAGAATATTACTACGAAATAACTGGTTATCAAAAATATTAATCACGTTTATCCATTAATAAGGTAACGTAACATCACGCCTGTTATCCTGGTAGGCAGAGGAGTGTAGAACACTCCCACGATTCACCAGTTATGTTTACGTCCCACTATGGAATAGGTGGTGAGCCTATTGCCAAACTCCGGGCACAAATCCAGAC
>DWTO01000635.1:0-19772 GCA_018244755.1 Jemadia pseudognetus | reverse complement strand
TGATTCTTAATAATGCATGCGCATAAAGAAACAAATAGCTTAATATGTTCTAAATATATATAACATAAATGTGAGAAACGTTTGGAAATTATGTCAAAAACATGTCACATGGAAAGTGTTCACGGGATAAAATATCAGTATCGGTTATTAGTGTTCTTGATAAAAATCGTTATATGTTATGTAACGTCATTGGGTTTGCTTAAAATTATGCGCCAGACATATTGGGCACGAAACTATCTTATTCAAAAGCAAGGTCGTGCAAATTACCAACTTCCCCCGATTACGAGAATGCAACCGCTCCGTGGAACTTTGTCAATTTTATAAATAAGCTTGATTGTAATAAACTGTATATAACCACAACAGCAAAACACAAATAAACACTTAAATCAATTGTTCATTAAATAATATCCTTCATTGGCCCGAGCGATATGCGAGTATAGGACGGCAAAGTTAATTGCAAAACGCAATGAACGATTGTAAATTGCATGGAATGATTGCAGAGTGGTCGTGATGCGGGTTCATTACAATAACCTGGCATTTAATTGAATTCGCGGAATGTTACCCATTCTGCTGGAGACACGCGTGACTACGCCAAGTTGGGCGGTTCCACTCGATGTGTTCCGTTTTATTTAGTTTTGTGCGAAAAATTCTTTATTGCTGCTATTTCTCTAATGGCAGAGCAGCAATATCATTATTTAGGAAGACGTTGAACGCATTACTGCATTAAATAAAATTTAATATAATTATGAACCAAATATGAAAACATTTTCAACTAACAGGCTCTGCAGCATAGTTATTTTGATAATTTATATTAAATTATACTTAAAAGTAACATGTAGCACTTACAGAAAGTGACTTTATGAGGATTTTGCATATTTTTGTAAAGAATGGGTAGCCAGGATTTTAATTTAACCCACAATCCCTGAAGTGGGGGGCTGAATTCTTAATCTCAAGGTATTACATTTGAAGTTAACATGAGTTAATATATTCATATTTACGAAACCTAGTTATTATTAAATGTTGGTGATATATATGATAAGAAACCATTTATAAAAAATTACGAAGACCTAATAATCGCAACAGAAAATTACTTTATAACGCAATTCATGTCTTCCGCTAATTTCCTGTCGTAGTGGTGTTAAGTCGAGCAAATGCTGAGCGTAATTACAGAAGCCGTACGAGTACGATCGTACTCATGTGTTGTAAAGAAATAGTACTATTGTATGGAGGTATTAATGGAGGGTCGATCACGCCAAAACAAATTACTTTCGTTAAATTTCCGGATTTCTTTTCATTCCGGGCCCTTAATATGTTGGCGGCGAGTCGGCTGTGTCGGCGAAATCATACCACTATACCAGTTCGGCGGCCAAGTCTTTTTCAAATTTTCTACTCAGCAGTAGTAATAAAAAGAAAATAATGTTCCTACACTCAAATGAAAATAACACGCATGCAAAATGGTAATTTTGTATTATTAATTCCTTTTAATGCCATCGCTGTTGTGTTTATATTCTTTCCACGAATGTAAACATATGTTGTTACATATTGTAAACTATACACAAAAATAATACCTATGTTCAGAAACAGTTGATACATAATTAAAGACGTTTGTTTATTTAAACATACATGGTATCTTAATGGATGTTTATTGTATCTTTCGCGAGTGGGAAACTTACCACACAGTGAATCGTTACCTACTGTTAATCTATTCTACATACACGATGATCAGAAGAAACCAATAATGACGTGAATTGTAAGATCAAGTTGTAAATTCAAATTGCGAATTATAAATATGTGCATAGGAGATGTGAATTTAAATGCAAAAGTTAACGCGGTGAGTCCATGAATCGATATAATCGATCTGGTTGTTAGAACTGCGCTCGTTCGCTCCATAATTATAGCATTAACGACATGCACGGCCTCAAATGGACAAAACACGCCAACAACCACCGACGTCGGTGACTCGCGGAATCCGCTGTGCTGTGAGCGATTCCACGGAAAAATACTGATTCTTGAATCGCAACGAGCATCGGCAGTTTCAACTTTTTATTCACAGAAACGCCGCTCTTGGGCCCATACTCGTTTTCTGAGAATAACGTGGAAAACACAATCAAACTTTTTATTATGCTAAACATTACACATCATTAATCTAATTGTGATTGGAAAATTATTATTTAATTTAATAAAAACAAAAAATGTCACTATTCATTTGGGGACACTTGGTCTATATGGGTTAAAACTGAGTAAAATACATTAAGTAAGTTTCCGTTCTAATATATGTATTAAGTCCTAACTGGTCGGGCTATCTCGTGAAAATATGTACAATAAGTGCATTAAGCAGATTCTCAATTTAGTAATGGGCATTTGTAAATACGTACACATGAAACGCTTAATAATAAAATATCAAAAAACTTTCGCTTTGCTTCATACGGATTAAAAACTTCATGCAGATGTCTGAATCTTCACGACTTGATATATAAATGTATACTTGTGTATTTTTTATAGGTATTTATAAAATTTTAAACCAAAAGAGTGAGGCGCATGGAGCAAATAATTGGTACAACGCTATTTCCTCTAATTAAAGCGATTCAATAAAAACGCAGTTATAAAAGTTGTATATTAAATAGATTGCTTCCAATAATAAAAAATATAGATATTAATGAAGATGCTATTTACATTACCTACTTAAAAGGTCTGTTTAAAGGTTAAGCTAATTATAAATTATATACTGTTTTGATGTGATATAGAAATATTTTGATGTGATATCACTTGAAAAATTATATGATATTTCAACTTACATAAATATGTATGTAGCTGTGTTTGTCTTAAATTAGCCTCTTACAATGTTATAGTATCGAGAAGCACTTATTAAATTTCAATTAATAACTTAGGAATATAAGATCGCCTTACAAATTTTTCTTAATTCATAACCTCACTATTTTAGTCGATATGTGGTATGTAACAATTTAATAAGAGATTAAACACCACTAAAATATAATAATATATAATATGAACTCTGTTAAATGCATCCCTGCCATATTACAGTTTATTGTCAGTATAAAATAAAAGCTATTTACATAAAGTTTCCTACGATAAGTATAATTGAAAACATAATCCCATAAGTGCTTCTGTTCGGTCTCCGTTAATTGTTACTTTAATTAATTCTAATTGCTACCCGACTAAATAATTGCGTTCGCACAAGTACAATAAAATAATCCTGTGAGAGCCGGTGGGAGGTTGTACTGCCTTGATGCATTAATAACAGTTAGCGAGAAGCGAAATATTGTTTGTACAATCAAAATCTAATTTTAAGGTTTTTATGGAGCATAATACTAGAGAATTATAAATGTACATGCACATTTATTGTGTATATATTTATAAGTATATATTTTACTATCTGAGGGGAACGCGTGAAAATAAGTTTCATAGAGTCCAGTTGTGATGTTAGAATTTAAAGAGGATATTAAAAATCATACCAAAATAATTTGGTATTGATGGCTAGAGTCATGATCGGTGAACATTTCGTCACACCACTGTTAAAACTGGAATCTGACGCTACGCGTACTGAAATAAAATCGCTACTCGTTCCCTGACGTCGGTGTAACAGCGGCCGGTACCCGGTGCGCTCCCCGCGGCGCACTAATTGCGAATTGCGACGCCCAAAGGCTGTACGTCATCTGTATTATTTTATTATTAACGATCCGTCATTAATATAGTCCAATTAACTTTATTGTTACGATGTCGACTTCAATAAACGAGATGTATCGGCGGCCGGCGATGCGACTGATCGATTGGGTCCAGTTGTGTCCACCTAGTTACCCCTTCAATTGGATCCTTGATTGGTTTGACGTGCGCACCATTATTATGTGGACGTTGTTCCGATAAATTGGAAATGATTGTTTACTAACTCACATACTTATTGTCCTTTCGCACATATCTCATCAATCATTATTGTAAAAGACAAGTTGGTTGATATTGTCGACGTCAGAAAATGATTTTAGTCACGTAGTATGAACTTTAATATAATGTATGAACATACATGTATAATGTATTATGAATTTCAACAAGCCGTTGTAAAGGTAACTCCGGTTGTAAAGACACTTCGTTAACTCTGCTCATTGCATTTAAACAGTCCGACCATGTTTGTGTTACATACACTGTTGCACTTTTCGCACGGGAGCATGCGTGCGCGCATTCTAATGACGTCAACGCCCAGTGACTCCGCGTCACGCAATACGCGTCTGCACGAATTAATTGACGCAATTAAACTGTAGAAAACAATCGTGCCTAGATAAACGCAATAATGAGTCCCATATTATGAACAATTACCAACCGGTGTGTAGTGAAATACAATTCATTAGTCGCATCGTGCACTGGTTAACTAAATTAATCACTGTATTGTTTTGTATGTTTACCTAATTTTACATAATCAAGATATTACAATTATAATTGCATTAGCGTTCGTAACCAGTGGCCGGTGCAAATATAATTGTTTTGTTAATATTAATACAATTCTAATTACACGAAACTAATCCAAATTTATTCACCAAGGATATTAATGAAAACAAATTGTTTTGGTATGTTATGCGGCAAGAGGGATTTTGTATGAGAATTGAGAGTTTATTGTGTTATAATACGAATATATAATGTAAATACACAATTTCTTATGTATTTTTCTTCTCATTTTTCTAGTTATAAATAAAATAAGATAAATTATTGATATGCAGGCCAGCAAGAGGAAAACAAGTATGCTCTAAGTAGCGGCGTTGTGGGCAATCCGGGCGGGTCGAGGCTCTGCGCCCAGTGCGGGAAGGTCATCACCGAGAGATTCCTTCTGAAGGCGATGGAGCGATTTTGGCATGAAGATTGCTTGAAATGTGGCTGCTGCGACTGCCGCCTCGGTGAAGTCGGGTCCAAGTTGTACTACAAAGCCGATCTGATGCTTTGCAAGAGAGACTATCTTAGGTAACACATTGCTCCCACTCTCAATACACCATTACATGTTCAGTTCAAGTAGCTTTGACTAATATACAGCGTGCCAACAGGTTGTTCGGGGCCACCGGCAATTGCGTGGCATGCAACAAAGTCATTCCCGCCTTCGAAATGGTTATGCGAGCGAAAAGTTTCGTTTACCACTTAGAATGTTTCGCCTGTCAACAGTGCAACCACAGGTAAAAAATATTCACCATTTCCATTACATTTGATTAAATTTAAATATTACCCGTCGATAAAGTAAGGAGAATTGTCAAGATCGCATGCATTAAACAGTAAATCAATAACAGTTAACATAAAACTTAATGTGTAAATGCGCTATCTAATCCGAATACATTATGCGTTCAACGTATCGCCTCTCATTATATTTAACTAGCTATAACCCGAGTTACACAGACATAATAAATTTGTGCAGGTTCTGTGTAGGCGACAGATTCTATCTGTGCGACAACAAGATACTTTGCGAGTATGATTACGAGGAGAGACTGGTGTTCGCGAGCATGGCCGCCAACCCCAGCGGGCTGGCACACATCAGACGACAAGTTAGTGGACTACAGGTTAATAATTTATTCGCTTCTAAGTATACCAATTGAAATGATTATCAGCTAGGTTGTTTCTACGTTTTGCTAATAAACATTTCGCGATGCTGACTTATATAATTTTGTTGTTAAATTATTATCTAGAATTAAACGAATTAGATTACCCTTAATAAACGAATATACGAGTATACTTAAAGTTTCCATGAACGCGAGAATAAGATCAACGGATATAAACAAAACTTATACGGAATTTTTGCAGTTAGTCACCGCCATTATATCAATATCTTAGTAAATTTAGTAAATTTTTTCTTATGTGCCTCTAAGTTATTACAATGTCTATTTAATATTTATAATATCTAGTTTATTTATATCAACTGTAACAATTGTAAGAACAAAATGTGTTTAGTATTTCACGTTGGTAGCTTCGATTTCGTTAATATTGTACAAGTGAATGTTTTACGTCGAATTTATATTGTCCGCTCACACAGCGTGGTGCGCCGACCACACGCCATGAATGCTTCAATTAATACTTTTTGTTCTGACGTGGACCAACCGATTGTGGGATCGCGAGTGAGTCGAAGGGGCCGCTTCGCGTTCTCATATTGTTATTGTGAATTCAATTGCTGCTATTATTATTATTTCCAGACAGTTTAGAACAGGAGATAATTGACGTTGTGGCACATGTATTTATCGATTTAATACGGTTAGATAATTGCGAAGATTATTCTTTGCTAGTGTCGTTACATATAAACGAGTAATTCTTGTATGCTTCAACTTTCTATGTACAAAGCTTTGTTGTTTTTCGATGGCCCGCATCCTAAATAAAGGCACGTGAAAAAAATAGGTTTCGTGGGGAAAATAACTCCCACAAGGACACTGTTAGTGGGAGATTCTATCTCCACTTTATTATGTTTCTTTTGTGATCATTAATCTTTCTCGTACGAACGCTTGTCGGAATGCGAATGTGGGGGAATCTATTTCATTTTATGAGTTGCGCGAGTGGAGGGATCCATTCAGCCGCACGACATTTCTAATCGACTTTTTGATTGCGCTCACGGTCTACTGTTGGGAACTTGACAAGGGAATTGCCAACATTGAAAATCGAATTACCCCCGCGTAAGATGATTTTTAGTTAAGTGGCCACAATCTGAAAATTGATTCAAGCTGTTTTGTAAATATTATCATAGATATCGATGCGAAATATCTTTATAACCTATACATGTTTGACGTACCGGCTAGTTCCCGAAATATACAATTTGCTTGAGTATACTAACTGTTATAAATCAATAAATAGTTAAATCAATAATGAGTGTGTTCGTGCAGTCGCCTAGCGGCGGCTACGCGGGCGGCGCGGCCTGCGCGGGCGGCGCGGCGTGCGCGGGCGGCGCGGCGGGCGCGCTGGACAAGGACAACGGCGGCTGCGCGGGCGCCGACGACGCGTCCAGCGGCTACGGCAGCCCGCCCGACGCCGACGTGTGCGACGCGGCGCGATGACCGCCGGCCGCCCGCCGACTCGTTGCCTCGGTTAGCATTACAGTAGACAACTAAAATGGTCGACAACTCGTCCCTTATTCCATGAAGGGGCATTCTGTAAAGTACAAGAAATACAGGCGTAATGTTATGTTACAACGATAACCTAAACACCGCAATTATTCGTGCTATCTAACATGATAAGCGAATAACGTGAATCTTAAAAAAGACATGCAATATGTACATATGTAGAGTTTTCAATGTTTGTGCCTAAATTGTGCAAATGTTTTTTGCCTTTAAATATACCTAAATACCATTTATTTTAATAAAGTAAGAAACTATGATAGTACATTTGTGTGTATATAGTATACCTATAATGTTGCAAATATCCGTAGATAGCATTTAGCTTCAGCCACCCTTAGCAATTCATAATACCTTTTAAGGTATTAAATAAAAAAGAAGCAAATAATAATAATTGCTGTATTCGCAGGTGAAACCCCACTGAGTGCTGTCGGAACAACGGGACACAGGACGCGCGCCGCGCGGCGCCGCGCCGGCGGCTCGCGAGCGCGTCTCCGTTAAACGTTTATAGTAGTGGCGACTTCCCTTTGATTCCCTCTCGCTGTGCTGCCCTCTAACCACGGTGTTGACGTTAACACCGCACACGTTCAACTACTTCGTTGCTTTATTTTTTCATAAATAGACATTTAAAAGACTTCACGCGTAGTATGTAAGTACACGGGGGACGGAAGTGAAGTGCAATTTGTACATAGGAATGAAAAATGGAACGCTAAGCGAAACGTATAAGTATTAAATGCAGAACCATCTAAGTGCGGAATTACATCGAAGTGTCTCGACGTACGTACTTTAAAAGCACCGGAGGAGCGTACATTAGGCTAGAAGGCGGGCCGTGGATATGTGGCCACTTTACAAAATGTCCGGGATGAGTCGCGATAACGTTGTCAGAACACGATATTTCCATTATGTATACGATTTGAGTCTACATGTTAAGATAGCGCCGTGGCGTGGGCAGGACGCGCCGGGCTTGTCTGTGTTGTACTGTACTTCGCAACAGTATATTGTAAGTGGATAAGAGATGTTGCTTTTCTTAAAACTTGTAAATTACTTCAAGATACACACTATTGATAACATTAATAAAATAAGTAAGGTTCGTAAGATATATCTCGCATTAACAACGTCTTAATTTCTCACACAAGAGCTTCCCTAGACAGTTAAAAATACGCAGCAAAGTGCTTTACTCTATAAAAAGTTTTACACATTGTTTTTAAAAATATAATTGTAATAAATTAATTAACCTACTGTTTAAACTAGCACTCGAGCGATTTAGTAACGTATTTATTATTTAAATATTATTCACTTTGTTAAGAAAGAGATTCCCATTTTATTGAACTATTGGTTATTTCTTAATTGCGTTGTATTTGTGGTCCAGACAAGGAATTTATAAATTGTATTAATTGTTTTGTATTGATTTACCATTATATTCATCAGTGAAGAAAACATCATTTAAAAAACTTATTAAAGAAAGCGTTATAAAAAGGATTTGAGAATCAAAAACAAGAGATACTTTCGGGATATTTATAAATTGTATGTAAACACTAGTAATATTTTCTATATGCCATAGATACCTAAAAATAAACAGAATGAATATAGTATAATAATGTTTCCAGTGCCTCTTGAACGCGGAGTGATATTATGTAAGAAGCAGTAGCGATGATAAATGCGGAAAACATGATACGTGCTATAAATCACTCTTATATTGTAAGGCAGAACAAAGCAATTGAGAAAATCTCTAAGCGATTTGATCCATGAATTTTGTATGTCATATTTGCTATTGATGTTCGTACGTAGGGACTATATTCTCCGTGCGATAAATTCGCTACTGTTTTCAATTTAAAATCTTTGATATCAATAAACCTTTGCTTATTCATTGAAGTTTGAGTGGTACTTCAGCAATAAAGTACGTAAGTAGTTTGTTAGCTTGCCTTTAGTTAAATATTTTCTTTATTGCTGTTTCTCACGAAATTTTCCATGTAACAACGATTCTCGATCAGAAATATAATCATCATCTGTTGATAAAATCGATCTCATTGTTATAAAAATTGTATGTACAGTAGTAAACCTTAAAGTTGTTATCATACAAGGTATGAAGTCTATCGATTACACTTTATTTTCACTGTAAAATTCCATGTTTATTACTTATTGTATGTAGTTGTTTAATGTTATTTTTGCCAAAGACAATTCGCCTTTCGAGGGATTTTTATTAGTTCTGCGCAATATTTTATGAGCTACTATATTAAATACGAGACATATTATAAAGATTTTCAGCATGTACGTATAAGTTAATAACCATTATTTGATTCTTGCAGTGATGGATTTTTTTAGAATTTTGAACAACATCTGTTGTCTACAGTTAAACACTTCGTTGATTTCGATGTAACGTATAAATGACTAAATTGAAATTTTACCAGATCTAGGAATATGCTTAAATTTTTTAAGATAAACTACTTCATGTACTTGTAATAAAAAAAATACTTTAAAGAATGTATTTATGTAAAGAAAAATCAGACAGTCTATATAGATGTAAAGTCTAGTATTTAACAAATTTCAAGTAACACATTCTGTCACAAAATTTATAATATAAAATTACCTTAAACATCGACAAAGTAAATTATGATTTCAACGTTACTATGTAAATAAATATATTTATTTAATGCGACACAAGTGTTTTATTTCACCATTATCATATTTGTAACGTAACTGTAATCGCAGGCACACATGCAAATTTATAATTTACACACATGTTATGTTTCAAATATGTTGCCTCAATTAAAAGTACTTCATTTAACTACCACGTATCGGTATATTTATTTGTAAAAATTGAAACAATTGGCTTGTTTTAAATGAAATGTAATAAAGTACTAAATAATAATCTATTTCAAAGATCATATTTCCCTTAGGACGTAATTAGCAAATGATCAAATGTAAATATTAGAATAGCATTATATTAAAGCTGTACCATTACTTAAACATTTCTTGTTTACTTGGTTCAACGGAGTTCTTTTACGTTAATGGGCAAGCAAATAAACATTCTCTTTTTTAAAAGCACTTAAAGGAATTCTCACATAACTACATACCTACTGGTTAAAATATTTGTGTTTTTAAATATGTATGCTCGGATATGTGTGTGTGTATGTGTGTGTGCGTATGATGCTAATTGGCAAGCCAAGTCCTGCAACACAAGATGTCCCTCACAATCCCTTAAAATACATTATGTCGTTAAACAAAAAATGAATCATGCTTAAAAGAAACATGTAGACCTTACCGGAAGGCAATTAAAATGTCCACAAAAAACTATTAGGTACCGATGTGGTGTGCGCGAGCGTCCTATGAACTCGATAATACGTACTTTATCCTACTTCTATTAATAATAAAGATATAGATACAGTATCGCTTATATTTCGTCATTCCGTACTCACTTTCAACATGTGTATGAAACTAATGGACTAATGGAAGGCATCAATAACACAGTCGAACAAGAATATCTTCACACAATTACGCTTGCAATTTTTTTTTATTCTCAGACAGAGAATGTCCATAAAATTCTCAACGGCGAGACGCATTAACGAGGAACGTTTAGTTGTTTGCTGTTTAAATAAGAGCAGTAATGTAATTTTAATGAGCTCACAAAATGTGTGCGCATGTTTGTAACAAGCGACGCCGGCGCACCGGCTACGCTCTTAATGACAGCGAGGGCGCACATGTCCTATATGTGCCTTTATTTTCCTTGGGAAGCTCTCTACATTGATACAAGTGGTTATAATTAGTTTCGAATGCGTACAAAAAGTTGTTTTATGTCGTAGCAACTAGCGAACGCTTTAAGTGTTCCCACAAAACGCTCCGTTTTGTTACAGAACATGTTCTCAGGTAAATTATTGTACATTGAACGCGCACTTATGTATATCTAAAAAAAGTTACTAGCGTAAAGAATAGAAATCGCGTGAGTTATTGAGAGGCGCGCGGCGCACGCTCGCCCGTGAAAACTCACTTTAACTTTTTTAATTAAATTTCTGATTTTTCTTGGCCGCCATGAGAAATCTTATCCCTAAGCTTTATTCAAAACGCTGTATTAATTAGTCCGGCTACTGGAGGCTAATGACCAACGTAATCGACTTTCACGGCGGCATGCACGCGGCCGCAGGCCACAAAAACTTTTTGAAGCTAACGAATATCCCGTGATTGAAAATTAGTGCTTCATTATATACTTGATTCTACAATTTTTACAACACATATGTCGGTAAGTAAGAGTAACCAAATCAAGATGACATGAAGTCGGCTTTGTCTATCCATTGACTAATTTTATAATTTATTAGCTTGTTTTATACACACCTATATGATTTTTATAATTACATTCTACTTTTACTTCTTTAGTATGATATACAGTTTTCTATTAAATAAATATTCGAAATATGCTTTCAAAAATACTATTTATTCAGCACGTGAAAATAATATATTTATGCTAAAGTTTTATCAAAATGGAAAAGCACTGATGTAATTTTAAAATCGATATGTGCAAAATTTATTACTCTATTATGAAAATAATTAATTGAAATTAATAAATCGTTCACATATATTTAATTATAATTTTGAAATAGAAATTTTAGTTGGAGTACGAAAAGTTATTTGAACTACCTTACTCTATTTTATATTGTAATCAGATTTATTACGTGTTAACATATACATATATACGAATAGGTACTCCTATTCTCTCAATGAAACGGGTGTCTCATGAGGGCTCGACTAGTTTTCTTGATATAAAATAAAGACAGTTTCTATTCAACTGGATAGAGCAATGCAATGAATGTATCTGTGGGATATAAAAGAACATTACACACAACCCAATTTCTAAACCAATTTTAAATGCAAGGGAAAACTAATCAATTATAAAACTATTAATACTGCACCATTTAATATCACAGTTTACGGTAAGTGCTTGTTATGTACATAGTTTTATGTGGAAATACATTGTATCTTCGCGCTTGTTAGTGTCGTAAAGACGGCTTGTATGACACCTCCGTTTTAGTGCAGTAGGTACTACAAATAGAATGGAATAAATATTGGAAATTGAACAGCGCCAGCCCTATCACGCGCATTACTCACTGTATCTATGAAAAAAAAACGTATTAGCCTGATATCTTATTTTTAATTCAAAATAAGAGAATATTTTTTTTAATGGAGTTATCTTGATAAATATGAACGTTGAACATCAGAGCATAAAGTATTGACCAAATGTTAGACGTCAATTCAATTTATATATGTATATAAAAATAACATTTTTTTTCAGACAATTTCTATTTTGACTCACTTGAACCACCTACGTGGATATAGCGATTTGTTAATATTAATTTTATAAGGGCATGAACAAGCAAAAACGTAACATCGATCGACTGACTTATCGGCAATTTCACCCCGGATTTTATTCAAGAAGATGTGAAGGTACTCAAGAGTTCGTACATTGTTAGGCGCGAGAACTTTCCGTCGAATCATTTAAATAAACGAACTCACATCATTATGTCAGATCTAAGGATCGAACAAATTGCCAATTAGCGGCGCGCCGGCGCTGGCCTTCGAGCTTAAAGCTCCGGGTAATGGTGGAGTGTCGGTGTTGCTCGGCATGACGTCGCCGCCCTTACGTTCGTCCGCGTCGGCGTCGGCGTCGTCACGTCACCGTGTCGTAACTCAAAGCGAGACGACTCTAATTCCCCTTAGACATAGTGGCTATTAATGGTTTAATTTTCTTGAAAGCAGTTTAAAAGACTTTCCATTCTGAAACTTCTTCGTGGAAAATAATATTAGTTACGAACAGCAATACTCATGGAGTGGAGTAATAATAGTGATTAAATTTATATTATGTTAATTTTTTTTTTAAGTTTACACTATTTCGAGCTGGTATTGTGTTACGTTTAGCCCATTAGACGCATTTTAATTATAGAAAAAAATAACTAATTGGTAATAGACGCTTAGAAAATTGGCAAAGATGTGGGTGCTGAAATGTATTATGTTACAGTTTTATTAATTAGGATTTGTTCGCGGGACTCTACGCCCGTCTGTGTGCCGCCCGCCTCGGGGGAGAGTGGGGCCGGACGGGCGCTCAGTATTCAGAGTATCGCAAATGTAACTTTCGGTTCTTTTCATGGCTAAAGTATGTTGGCGGCAATCCATAATGGGATCGCCATTATTCTTGCCATTAATTCGCATGGTTCGGCTTCCGTGCATTAGCGGGCAGTCAAGCTGCCAATCCACAAGAAGGGTCACCAGCTGAACAATACGCTCCATTCAGCGGAATAACTAAACAAACATCGCACTTAAATCTACTCTTTATTTCATGATACGTATGTAGCTGATTATATTCAATGTACGTACATACATACTTGCAAGTAAACCAATTCATTACAAAAGTTAGTTTTTATAAGAAGGTATGCATAAATAAAGAAAGGCATTACGACGGTAATAGAATTCATAATTAGCAAAATATTTATTTCATTGAAAAATATGCGTATGGATTAATGGTTAACCGAAACAATGTTATAATTGAAAAAAGAATACTAAGCCACATTTATTACTAATAGAAATTCAATATTTATATATTTATTAAATCTAAAAATATCCCATCAACTAAGTTTAATTTTCATTTCAATTAACAAGACAATGCGGCGACTTATCTATATGTAGGTATATTGATTCTTGTTTATTTATTTATACAAACATCGGACACATGTTCAGGAGAGAATCCAATCCAATCCAGAGTACAGTAATAATATTCAAAAACTAAATGCGATAAAAATTTGTAATGAACTCGGTATGACGCAACCCTGTAAAATTAATTAACAGTTGGTGGGCTATACAGTAAATAAATTCTTCATTTTCCTGTGCAGATTGCATAAAAATAATCAAATAAGTGGCACGGACATTACTCAAAGCGCCGCAGCTGCATGCGCGAGCGAGACCGCCGATCGGCCTTCCCGTTCGCACCTCGGCTACCCCACACACCCCCGACTGAAAGAAAAACTCTCGAAAAACTAATTACAAGTTGTAATTGAAATTTTGCGTGTTATATAATCGGATACTTGAGCCGTGAGTAATATATAAATGCGCCGGGGAGATGAATGAACGTCGTACAAGCGGGATTCTGAGCGAGATAGTGCTTTCAATTTTGAACTTTAAATAGGTGGAGCAGATTTTTATAAAAACGTTTTTAATAAAAGTGCAGCCATTTTGAAACTAGCTGTTCATGTCTTATCATCATTATTAAAAATTATGGCATGTGTTTGGCAAAAAAAAATGTTAATAACACTTTTGATGAAATTTCTTTTACGAAAACATTGAAAGTGAATATGTTAAAAAACATGCATTTATAAATGTAGTGTAACTCTACTCAAATTTCGGGTAAGCAGTTTTTCGCTCGATAAACAGACTAAAAATGTTTCATAAATAAAATACTTGACTTATGTGTCTATAACATCACATGACCACATTAAATAAACAAAAACAAATTTGGTGTAACTCAACGAGTTTAACTCAACAAAATTGGAATCCGGGTTCACGAATTAAACTTGATTATCTATCCATAGGCAGTACAAAACTAATTCATATTCCAAATACACGAACCAAAAGACTTTTGTTTGTCTACAACAGACAGAACGAAACTACTGAACTCCGTTCTTCTAAACAAGCATTTTTAATTAAAGCCCTCTTCAAAACCGCCCCAACAAAAAACGTTATCACAATAGCAACAATCTAGGAAGCAATCTAACTGTATAAACACGCGAATAATACGCAATCAAAAGGGCAACCGAGCGCCCAATCTCTGATTCTACTAACAACATTGTAACTGGCTTGGCAATTCGCTTAACATTATTCTTCAGTACATAACAGCATATTGAGCGGTGAAGAATAGCACATTTTATAAAATATTTTAACCATAACATCACGCCCGTATTTCGCTGAAGTGGTGGCCAGAGGAGTGCAGTACTACTACGTTCCATTTGTCATGTTATTCGACCCATAGAACAGTTGGTAAGCCTATTAAAATGTCTGTTTTAAACATGTAAGCTATGATAAAAGTTAACAATCCATATATTTGTAAATACAAAATAATTTTCCGTACAATCTGCAATAATCACTTAGCATTAGGCGTAGGACTACGCCATTGGGTTACCATGGCACAAAACGTATACCATATACCATTAAAGTATTAGTAGAATTAGTGCTCAGTAGGGCAATGCAATAAAGGAGTTGTCCGCCCCACCTCGCTTTTTTCAAATTAGTTTAATTACTCGTCTCGGTAGGTTACATTTTATTTATTGCCCAAAACCAATTGAGTACGAAGTCTTGTTAAAATGTTACCCAATACGTGAAAACTGTAATAAAATACCGGCGTAAAATAGAATCCCGCAATGCGCTAGATATATTTTCAAAATAGCCAGCAAATCATACCAATTCAACAAGTGACATGTTATTTTTATTTAGTTCTGCGTTCCACAAATGCAAGCTTTTATCAAAATTGCTTTTCTCAAACTGACTGCCTCGTTGGCCTAGTGGTTGCACGCGCTATTGTTTTTTTCTAGAGGTCCTGGATTCGACACCGGATCGGGCAAAGTATTATAATTTTTTTACATCTTAAAACTTTCTGTATTGGCTCGTATATTCTGGATATATGCCTATAAGCACATACCTTATTCCGAGAGATGTATAAGTGGTGAAAAGTGGAAGCACCTTCTACGCTAGTCTGCTTACCCCTTCAGGTAAATATAGGTATCATAATATGTTAAGCTTTCTTAAAACAGGGCAATCATTTAATTTTGCTTCCTATAGGCATAATAAAAATCTTCGGGCCTTGAAATGAATTAATTTATAAATAAATATTTATATAGATACATATTAGATATTTCCAAGACATTCTAATACCACCAAATTAATTTAGAGATTGAATGTATTATTTTCAGTGAAATATCAAATTGATGTTTATTATCTTGTTGATAAGCTCTTTTAATAAGAAATATCAGATTTTCAGATTACTTATTAACAGGTCATCGACAATTTTATCTTCATTTTTTTATAATAAAGTACAGACCTACTACACGGAATTTGTAACAGAGCGTCCGATGTAAAACTGCTGTTATTTCTGTTAATTTGTTATTTACGGGATTGTGGCACAATTATACTTAATCAAAAGGTAAACTTTAAGAAATAAAATATGTGGCACAATCTATATGTATAAATGAAATGTATGAGGCGGTTGTGCGCGCATCGCAAAAAACTAGTGGATAGATTTCAATAAAAAAGTTTTGCTTTTACTTTTTACACACTCATTATCTTTGAAAAAATTGTAATCTTCATTTGATATAAAGTTATGAATGGTTTTGGTGTAAGTTGTTAATAACATCATTAGTCAGTGTTAAATTGGTGACAGAACTGCATTAGACCAATGTCAGTATATCCATTGAAGGCTGGCTACGGAATCATCGCTACTTCTAAGGACTAAAATAGTGGGCTTTAGTGTATAAGTGGATCGATAACCACACTCTTCATCCAAAAACAAATTGTTACAATAACAATAATATTTTATATCTTGGAACATCTCCACATAAGGCTATCTGGTCCAAAAGCAGGCATCAAAGGAACCTATGTATCCAGACGTTTGCTCAACTAGGCATATACATATAAATAATACATATTTTTTACATCCGGACACAGAACAAATATTTACGGTTATCATACAAATATTATTTCCCCCGCTCAGCAGTCAGGTTCACTAACCATGGGACGTCAAGTCAATCTAACAATTAGGTAAATCACAGTAGAAAGTTGTGCCGCAGCGCTACTTCCCGTGACCAACAGGATAATAGCGACGAAAAAAATAGCAATAACATCTACTCGAAAACATTGATAATCGTAGCATTTACGTCAATCGTAATTAATTGGATAGAACAAATTTTATCAATTCAATTATTTTATGCAAATACGCCTTTGGTAATTAAAACGAAAATTACACGATCATCAGTAGCGTAACACATAATTAAATGTAATAAAGACGATAGCAATCCTTAAATCACTGTAATAAAATAGATTAATGATCTTAATTACGACTATTTATCTGTAATTGGATGTAGTTCATACATTTTTAATATACAACTCTACCTGCCACGACTGTGTCTGTATCTCAAATGGTGGAGATGTTGTTTATATTAATGTATTTACTTGTATTAATATATTCATACGATGAGAGTAAATTAGCACGTAGTTGTCGAAATTATAGTTGGCAACAATTGGTTGACAGCACTAAAGTATTTTCAACATTATTCACCACTTATTCCACAGTTAAGTGGGATGTATAAGTATGTAACTGGTAAAACGTGGGAGTGTATTACACTTCTCTGCCTACATGTTTTGGGATTACAGGCGTGATGTTCTCGACAGCCTGTGAAGTCTGCCAATCCACACTTACCTACTCGTAGCAAGCGTGGTACACTATGGTTTTAACCCTCTTATTCTAAGAGAACACCCGTGCCCAGCAGCGGAACAATAAAAAAGGTCGGGGAAAAATACATTAATTTCTATATACATAGTAATGATTAAATTCGTAATCAGGCATCGGAGAAGAAATTGAAGCGAGTGCTAAATGAACGAGTATTAATGAACCAGCAATACATCTCACAGTATCTTTACTAAAAAAAGTCTCAGTAGCCCGACGCTATTCAATGCTATGTGTAGAAAATATGTTTATTATATCGTGTTCCATCACATACATTATCATATTGTTTTCGTTTATGTATTATACAACAATAACAATTTATTAATAATTACATTATTCATTTTATACATGCATTCAAAGTATCATGTACATTTCTATAATTAAAACAAGATAAAACAACGCAACACGCTTACATATTTTAAATGAAACAGAATTATAATGCGAAATAAGAAACATATGTATACGTAAACACCCCTTATAGTGGCATAATGGTCAAGCCATCAGTGAAATAGAGGAGGGGATACAGTGACGGGAAATGGAAAAGGCATTAGCAGATGTGTCAGAGCCGTGTCACAAAGTGCCTGTGCGTACTTCTGTGTGTATGGATGTTAGTAAGTACCTGACGTGGCTTTTATCTGATGTACCTTTGAAAATTGTGCATGAAACCACGAAAACAGTAAGATACAGTAAATCTTTTTAGGTGAGTTTAGATTCGTAGAGCCATTTAAGTTTAAATATTTGGCGTTAAGTCTGAAAGGTTGTGGGTTCTTTTTCCGACCAAGCGAACATGCCAAAGGTAAATCTGTCTGAATCTTGATGTCTGGTTGTTACCTACGATACAAGAAAACTGTTGTAAATGTGATCCATTTTTTATAATCAATTATTAACATTTCTTTCAAAATCCTCTGGTGTAACCCTGTGTTCCACATTATCTATACCGTATCAAATAGAAATGGGATTTTTTAATTACCATACAAAAATGATCTTGGACCTAAATGAGTGTCTATACAGTTCTAAACTTATGTATGTGTCGTGAGTAAAATAGTGCATAGAAAAACGAAAAAGAGAATTTACTAATATATTTTTTATTAAAAATCATGCCTGAGTTATAAATGAAGAAAAATAGCCTGGTAAACTAGTAAATTGGAATAGATCTGCTAGGTTTATTCTCAACGTGTGTTTCATAATTAAATTGTTTTTTTCTATCGAGTTCAAATTCCGTTAAGCACAGAAATACATATCCAAGAACCATTTTGTGCCCCACGAGTGCGCCCTACCATTTAATCCGTAAAGAGTTAACGCAACTCATTACATGTCTAAAAGGTAAATAGAGTGTCTGAACAAAAAGTGGCAACCAGTGCTGGCGGCCCGTCATAAGTGGGTGAGACATCGCATTTCCCGTCTTCCGCTGGCTTGGATTGAGAATATTTCAGCTAAATCGACTTCAGGATTAGATGGATATTTTTAAAGCATCGTCTCGCCTCATCCATTAGCGGGATTTCATGAGCTTCTCCACTATAAGGATTTCACGGCAACGTTAAGATCATAAATTCGATGAGATACACTTATAGGAAAAGATTTTATCTCTTAGAGCGAAATGAAAAGAAACCGTATATTTGTCTATATATACAACGTGACGTGAATAACTGCACGTGAATAATAAAAAGGTCAGAAATATTATAGAGAATGAGGTGCAACGCAACATCACATCCTTATCCCCGAAAAGGTAGGTAGAGGAATGCAGGACACTTCCATGTTTCACAAGTTACGTCTCCGTCCCACTATGGAATACGTCGTGAGACTATTGCCATATATTGGGCACATTTCCAGACTCCTAGTTATTAAAAGATCTAAATTGGAAAAATCCAATAGTGCCTGACCTGACGGGATATGAACCCAGGACCTTCCGATCGGCAGTCGCGATTATAATCACCACGACCAACGAGGCAGTTAAAAATTATGAAGTGAAAATCTATAGCCATTAGTAACTAAGCGTAATTAGGTCATTCACAGTAGAATCATTGCTACTTCGGAGGACCAAAATAGTCGCCTCTGGTGTTAAATGTTATAGTTTAGTAGTAGTAATAATTTCATGTAGATAACTAGCGTCATTAAAATGCAGTGACGGGTTTTTTTTATAAATTCATATATTAATACGTGATGCAAAAACTTTGGACCCCTTTTTACGAAAATTGCGCGGACGCAGGAGCATAAAATTTGGC
>DWTO01000634.1:0-19772 GCA_018244755.1 Jemadia pseudognetus | reverse complement strand
CCGCGTGCTGCTGGCGCACGCCGCGGCCGACGAGCGCGCGCCGCCCGACCACGCGCTGGCGCTGGCGCGCGCGCTCATCCGCGCCGGCGCGCTCTACTCGCACCAGGTGCGCCTCCCCTCCCCCCTCCCACTCCCCTCCCACCCGCACCACAAACTAACATTTCGATACCCGTACTGTGTCTAGTAACTGGAGCTTCGCCTACTTTGGGATTGCGTAACCGGTTGTGAAGATACGCCACAATATTACCGTCATCAATTCTAGGAGCCTGATCCGCACAGCTACTACTAGAATATACTAGCGACGAAACTCTGCGACGTGACCGTACCTTAACATTCATTAAAATATCAATATTAACAAATTAGTCCCTTCTACACGCATGAAATGATAACTGATCCCTTCAAATTGACAGAGCGACTGACGCGATTGTAATGTATAATATACCTATACTTGGAGTTTTTGGAATCTTTACTAGAATAAAACCAATATTTAATCGAAAATCCAGGCAGATCTATGACCACTTTGTATGTTCAATGAGCGGTGTGCTTGAATAAATTAATTTTTATATACATATTTATATATGTATATCATAGGTACCATTACCAATTTTACATTATTGTGTGAAAAGTCAATATACAACACACAACTTGACACCATTCCTAATTGTTTCCCAGGTGTACCCTGACGAAGGTCATAACTTCGAACGTTCTACCATTCACCTCCATAAGACGATGGAGCAGTTCTTCGACGATTGCTTCGGGCCCGTGGAGCTCGCGGACTGGGACTCTACCGGCGTAGGAGGGCTGTTTCCCTTCCGTGACTAACGGCGAGGGGAGAGGATACCGGAGAATATTCGGCTCCTGAACAAATTTGGACAAGTTACTGACGCCAAAAACTATCACTGTTATATAGAGTATCATTTAAATCGGGCACCGCACGAGTCTCTTCTCCACAACCAATAAATGGCTTACAGCATACAACTCTGCCAGGCGCCGTCTAACACCAATGTCGCCGGTAACGTTGCGGACGACGATCTCTCACAGCACGGCTGCTCCACACCAGTGCTGCTGTGAGATAATATCGACCGTTAAGAACAGAACATAAAGAACATGAGTAATGTCAAACGTGGGAGTGTCCTTCACTCCTCTGCCTACCTCTTCGGGGATAACAGGCGTCATGTTACGTATAAAGAACACCTTTCGCATCCCCCGAAAATAGTGCCTGCTAACGGTCAAACCCACTCCGTGACTGACCGTGGTTAAATCGAATTACTGTTTGCTTGATATCGTTATCGACATCGTTAACATAGTCGCACAGCACTTAACTATTGTTAACGTCAGTAACTTCAATAACAATCTGTTTTAACGACACATTCGGCACAGAACAGTGGGGCGAGTTATACCCATTATGTTGGAGGCTACAGGAGGCTAACAGATGGTTTGGAGAATTTTTATTTACATTTGTTGTAGGTAGTTGTTAATGTAATTTTATTTTTGTGATAAAAATTGAATGAGAATTTTAAAACCGGTCGTTTACTTAAAGGATAAAAAATCTACCGTAAATAGGTACGAAATAAATTTATATGAAATAATTTTAGATAAATTTTGAATTAAATTATTGAGTTAGTGCAATTGTTTCAAGTACATGTAATATTAAGGTATGTATTTACAGGTACACGTGACAACAACATTTTGTCATGTAAATTTAGAAAATCTACATTTCATTTCCGTTTTTTTTTAAACTAGCCATCTGGCATTTATTAAAAAGAATCGCAATATTTTTTTCTCAATTTTGTTATTTTTTTATTCAAATGTGAAAAAATGTCGATGTTTCCTTCCTCATTTTTGTTATCTTTTTTATTCATATGTGAAAAAACTCGAAAGTTAAGGGAAATATTAGTACACCGCATTCTAAAATACATGAGTTACAAATCTATTAATGTACAGTAACACACAATACACAACTAGCTGAAAATCAATTGAAACAGGTTTACAAACTGCCAATAACACTAGCTAGGCAGAATATCTATTTACTTATGATTATTTAGTTGTTAATAAACTTTTAAGGAATTTATGTTCTGTCTATTGAATATTATACTTTGATAGCTGGTACCATTAAGTATAAGAGCCATGAAGTTAGAAAAGGTAAACATTATGCTGTACAATGTCTAATTTATGTGATAATTTAAACTAAAAATCAAAATTCATTAGTGCCATTTATGCCAAAGCCAGGAACACAAATATTTTACTTATTAATTATATTGTAAACCCGTTAAAAACGTCCTTTAAAAAAAACTTTAATAATGTTGGAAATAAAAATAAATTTGTACCTTTATTGATATATTTTTTAATGTTTTTGATATCACGTTTTTATCAATTATTTTATTTTTGTAATACAGTTTCTCTCTATCTCTTCTCTGTACGCATACTTCTTCACTGAAGCTCACTTGCTACTCACCTGTTATACCTGCACAATCTTGTATTTTATCTTCCACTAGCATTCTACTATATCATGCAAATCTTTCCACTTCTAACTTCGTGGTATACAATGGCTGTATGCCACCATTTTAAGAAATTAAATATCTGTGTTGCCCTTAATGTGACATTTATTATAATATATTTATATGGCAACATAGTTATCATTAAGTACATGAAGAAATATATACATATATATTATTATTGTTATAATGGTGCATAAATATAGTAATGAATTCAAGAATTTTACTTAATAATAAGCCTAAATACATTGCTGTTAGATATCTCATTGAATGTCAAACAAAGAAACAGATTATAAATAACAATTATATTATATGAATAATTAAAACATTGATGTATTACTAGTTTATTATTACTTTTATATTATATTTATAAATAACTAGTGAACAACTTTAGCTCCTACAAAACTATATCATTAAGACAGAAGTAATATACAACTATATTTAATTAGCCTTCAAAAGTATTTTTGCAACAAAAATTATGTTTCTCAAACTGACACAGATATACGCATAGAGACGCAATATTTGTTGCATAAGAACACATTTATATTCGTACTTTTAATTTTTGTAGTTTCCACTAAAATTATTCACTAGCTATTTGAAGAGTCAAGAGACTTTCTTATGATTATTATAAGGAATAAATGTTCTATATTTTAGTGTATTGTATCAATGTTTATTGTATATTTCTATGTCGCTTTGAATGTCATAAAAAATTAGCTTTAATGTTAGTGTACTAAGTGTCCCCTAGAGTTATTAAATGTCTTTCTCAACGTCTCAATGTTTCCTTGTAGCTCTTTGAAAAATTATCTATAGATGTTGTAACTCCACCTTAAATTGCTATTTCTGATAATGTGACAGATTCTGAAAAAGCTGTTTTATTTATTTTTTGTTTGTTCAAAATCATAATTCGATTGTTGTGTACCATGATATAATTAATAAATTTCATTAATTTTGTTGAACAAATTTTATTAAAAATAAAGTACTTCATATTACTTGAAAGTCATAAGAGCTGTGAAACCCTATGTAACCAATGATAAGTTTAGCTTTAAAAGACCTAGTCACAGTATTGTATACAGACAAAAAGTATTATTAGCACATAATGAAATCTGATATGATAGCACATATGAAATAATATATGTTTATTAATATTAATTCTATGCTACAAAATTGCTATTTTTAATTTTATCTTTAATTTGGCTAACGTATATTAAGAACTGGTAGATAACCTCCCTTCACTAATTTATTTTTCATTTACAAATATACAGTTATTTTAAAGTACAGCAAATTAATAATTTATTTGCAGTTATGTACCATCCAACATTTAATTGACTTTTCTTTAATTATTTTTTCCTGTATTATATATACTGACCTATTTTCTTCTTTTCCAAATATATGAATACAAATTAAAATAATGATATTAATCGTGTATTCTTTGACCAAATATATTTATTGTAGAAACCTAATTAAATTATAAGTATTGAAAAATTGTACTTTCATCCGTATTTTTTAAATTAATCATGACGATTACCGATAATTTATGGTAATAGATACCATACAACCCAGACATTATACAGTAATTCATAATTATTCATATTAAATGCGATCACTTGCACTTAGAGACCTCATGTTGACTTTAACAGATATGGATATAAAAAGATATAAATATAAAATAATAGAAGAGATAGTTTTGAACAATTAATGATGTAAAATACGTCATAAGTACACGTGTTTGTAAGAGAACGGTTGGTGATTTGCTGTTCATTTATGTTGAAATGTTTTTATATAAAAATAAAAAAGTTGTTCCCAATTTGTGTAGTGTTTATTTCTTGATAATGCCTTGGAGCTACGCTTTTATTTTTTACTATGTAGTGTCACTGTCAAAGTGTCGCCATAAAAATTAAAACATTACCATTAACACTGTTTATAATAATTTCAATATCCATTATTTCCATCTAGGATATTAGGACATCGATTAACTCATACTAAAAGTTTCAATTTAAAGATCTCATCTGCTCAGTCACCTTTAAGCTGATTATAATGTTATGTCGTACTCTTAAGGCCCTAACACTTAGGTAGATTCTATACATGTATATAGATAATATATAAGAACTTTATATAGATTCTATATAAGAAAAGGATGTTGTCCAAAAGTGGAACAATAAAAGGGTTAATGATGGCAATGTTGAACCTCATTATTATGTTGTTAAAAGATCGCAACGCGTGACACAAACATTTAAATCTGAGTCGAACCTTGTGAAGTCTGCAGCCCTGGACACTCATGATTATAAGAGGTACACAGTATCCATCTAATACCAATTTGAGCACAGTAACGCTTTGTTTTACGTGATGTCCTATATTTATATGTCACTACGCCAGCAACCAGCTGCAGTATCTCCACCATCTCCAAGCATACAATATATTTGAGAATTATTCAAACGTTCTCTTTTCCTATAGCATTATATTTTTCGTTATTGATTATCAAATCGTTCAACCCTCGCTTTCTACATTAAGTGTCCAACTTCGTACGGCCCCACCTAGTTCAGATCAGATCAGATTGTTTTGTGTGTGTATCTCTAACGCCATCTATTGTTGGGTATCGGAATGATGAGAATAATCTTGTAACTGTATTAGCTGAAATTATGTACAGAATACAGACAAAATGTAAATAATGCTGTATATTGAAAAAGTAACATGATATAGTAGTCTTAAATGCAAAAAGACAGTAATCCAAATCCATTGTATGATTTCTTTGTAATTGAATAAAATAAATATATGCCTGTGCTCAACCTATTAATGTGGTATTAAGTCGTACAAACCATACAAAAACACAGGTTACAGAAAAATACATACAAATACTCAAGTTAGGTAAGAGATTTTACATTATTCGACGATAAGCATAGAAAAGCCAATAACTCAAGAAATGTAAAAGATTCCATTTTGACTGCTGATCGGGAGTTTCTGGGTTCAAATCCCGGGTTGGGTACTACAAGATATTTCTAATTTTGTTTTTTTTTTGTAGTAGCTCGGAGTCTGAATATGTGCCTGGTGCATGGCAATAGGCTCACTGTGTATTCCATAGTGAGACGTAAACATGACTGGTGAGATGTGTGAGTTTTCTACACTCCTCTGGCAACCTCTTCGGGGATAACAGCAGTGATGTTACGTAAGAGATTCGATCCATTCGTCTAATTCAATCGGAAACCTTCAGTGGAGCCATTTATGTCATAGATTAATGCCTTGGAAGTGTTCCCTCTAAGGGCTCGTATGATTTCATGGTGTCATCACCAACCCTCCATTGTTCCGCTGTTGGGTGGTTGTGTGATGGGAACATCAGCACGCGAACAGCCAAGCCGTTCGTTTGCCATGCTGGTTAAGTGTGAAATTGATATACTTCTCACCAATCACAATTTCTCAATTTTATAGTAATCAAAGTAAAACGAAGCACTGGTTTGGAATCAAAATTTAATTATATTGTCTTACTTAAATATCATTTAACTACGCCTTGTTACGACGCGAGATGACCGCAACAGTGCCTACACGAAAGCTGTAACTTCTGCCACCTGTAACAATGGAGAGATAATTAATCGAGTACAGTTGACAGTTGGAAAGCACCTCATACCTCTATTTATTATAGTTATAATTATTCGTCAACACGCAAAGAAGATTATACCAGATGAAAAATATATTTGCCATTACTACACTATGTAAATCAGTTATATCTTTCATATAAACATCAGGTTAATAAATTATGATAAATTATGGTTATATATTATATAATAAATTATGGTTTAGAGAAAAACACTTTCACATGAACCAACCTTGTCTGATAAAACTGTAAGCTAGTATAACCAGGAGAGGATAATTCTAAAACACCATTGATTTTTAAAATAAGAAACAAAAGTTTATAGTAAATTCCACCAAATCTTAATATATATAATACATTCGGATCTCCATGAATTTTTTATTAAAGGCTAGTATTCTCAATAGATATCAATCACAGATGAGTCCTAAGATGATACCATGCAACTAATGAAAAGCATATTCACTCTCACTTTGAGGAGTCCCAGGCTAGTTCTTCAATATTTTAAATAGAGATGATAAATCCTTGTCACAACAATGTTACCAACTTTGTAGGCTATCCATACAAAAAAATGACTGTACACTCACTCTTCACTTCCAGCGGTTGTTCTCAAAGTCCCACTTGGAGGACAAGCCGTCCACAGGATTGACCTTCAAGTCCAGCATACGCCTGAGCTGAGCCTTCTGGCTTTCCTCTGACAGGGATTCAGGCAGAGGGCCATACACTGAAAAGTATTAATTTATACTTCTTTATAACCATAACTACTAGTTTTAGATCATTCCTTTTTACTATATGAGTAACAAATGAGCATGACAATGGGGAGACACCTGGAAACTATAACATGTAGATACCAAATTGGCACTTGGTCTAGTTGATATCAATGAATTGTAAATGTGTCTCTCCAATTTATAAACAAAATTATGTTGAACCCAAAACAAATTACTACACTACATCGGTAGCCCTAAGCCAGACCATGTACTTCCTGATGAATACCTATCCTACATATCGCTGCAAGGTACCTTATTTAAGAATGCCAAAGTAACAAAATATGAATGGAATTTTACCAAATAGCTTCATGCCCATATAGATCCAAATAGACATCGAAGCAATGACAAGAGCCCAGCCGAGGGCAAACTTCCACTCGCCAGTGGGTGCCTGGAATTCTGCAAAAGTCTGGCAGAATGACGCTCTGTACAGTGCTTTCTTCTCCTCCATGCTCAGCTTGCGCCAGTCACCCTTCTCCTTCTCGCGGAGGACCTACAATGATTATTAGTATGGTACTATGTATTTGTATGTATTAACTCACCAATAGAATTTTTTTTATAAAAACAAAGCATTTGTAAGGTTCTACTCTGTGGTCATATTATAACAGCCACGTGAACAACTGTGTCCTTACAGCACAGCCTTCATATCCTTAAGTCATCCTGCAACTGGCCATTCAGTCATAAAATGTAATAATTCATACAACATAGATATATATATCTAATATAAATAACTGATTACCTTGATATCAGGTGTGTCTGGGCGGAACCTCACAGCAGGCAGGGGGAAGTCAGGCCTGTCAGCATAATTAGGCTGCCCATTGTAGCCATAGCCTACCCATTCGCGGTTGCCAATCTGTTTAGAAAACATACTATTACCAACTTGTACTTATTGGAAACAAATTTCTAACATAAATTTTATAGCTTGACTTGCTCTTATTCCCAACCTCAGACCCAGCGGGATGGAGATTGTAGTTAAAAACCCCTGAGGCAAAGTGTAAGTGTAGGCACAATGTAACAGTGGACTGAAACAGGCTGATGACGATGATTATAATGAAGATTAAATCCTGGAAATATGGCTAGTACAACCCATACCTTAGCAAGTTCGCTAACTGATCTAGTGCCAGCAGGTACGCGGATTGCATCTAGCAATGCACGGCGCATCAGGAAGCGAGCCATTGTCTGCAAATAAAAGAAAAGTTTGTATTATTTGAGTCTGTTAACTTTATTGACCACACATAAATTATATTGAAAGGACAAATAGCAAGTTACATGCATAAAGCAGCTAGCCATTGAGCTACACAAATAGTAACTATATATTTTTAAAGTGCATATAAGATACATATCAATGGATAAAAGGTTTTTGGTTTTAAACTACATTTTGGGTTATATTGAGCTATATAATATTAACTGAATGTCACCCCAAATTGTTGCATAAACCCAATAGCCACCCTTTAACATTAGATAAACATAAAATAGATACATACATAAAATATGTCCATACACATATATATGTACAAAATAATTTTATTAACTCTGCCTTTGTAAACATATTCTTTATTGAAATACTGATTTTATATAAACACAAGATATTAAAACATAACTCTCCGAAGTTACCTTTTTTCAAGTTATCTAAATTGTATATTTCTACTGTATGTCATTCCAGTTCCAAAACTGTATAGATTTCTTGTACTAATAATTGTTTTTTTATATTTATTTAGTAAACCTTATATCTCACATAAAAGAGTATAAATAGTCATGCTAAAACCTTAAACGGTATCGGCACTCACTACACTGAATGGATATTTCAAACTTTACATATCTGCCTTAATACAATATTATAATAATTTATGAATTTGACTAATAGGTTTTCTTTTGTAAGAATGCTCACATAATATAAGGTTTGCAACTTCGTAACAGAATGGTGGTGAATATATAGAAAAACATTTACACTGTTATTTATTATTTAATATCGCCTATTTACTTAAAATCTTGCCAATAATGTAAATCCTTTAAAAAAAATACAGATACAATGAACAGAAAAAAGTATAGGTACCAATATGGGAACCAAAAGTCCTTATTAAAGATGGTGAAAATCAAGTTAATGCAAGCTACTTTGCTTTTACCTTTACGAGAGCGAGAACCTATGAAAGTCGCCCTATCTAACACTTGTGCAATACGTTTTATGCCAAGGAAGAAAATTCATGATAACGTAAGTTAGGTTATAAATGGAAAATCAATCGAGTTACATAACAGGAAATATTTCGAATAACTAAATAAATAGTGAAATTATAGCAATAAATATTTCTACAAATAAGTTTAAATAAATATTCAGTAAGCTACGTAAAGAAATCAATCGACATTTCATCATAATACGTATTTTGAATTTCGAAGTCTACCTTGCGGGATGTCACGCAGAATTTTGTTACTTACCGTTTTCAAATCGGCTTATTTACGTTGGAAATGTAATAATACTGAGCAAAACGAATCATAGGACACAACCATAAAAATATTACCGTATACAAGTTTTTACCTTATATTTAGGAAACCCGCTGCTCTAATACTCTATCGCGGTACTAGAAACTACCAGAGTTACCAGACACTGAAGAAATTGGCGACCTCTATCTGCATTCTGCAATAATCAATAGTACGAAAAAAAATCAATTTTGCGTTTGGTACATAACTTTGCATTGCGTTCAGTTTTCATTTCTGTTCTCTATATAAAATATACTCGAAAAATTTCGTAATAGTTTTTTTTTAAATAAGTAAATTTTATTCGTATAGTATAGTAATTATTAGAAATATATTTTAAAAGTAGTGATGCGTATTTTATCAAGGTTGAATAATACAGACTATTTAGACAAAACAATCAAGCTTTATATCTAAATTCAATGGAAAATATTCAATCCACATAAAGAACATTTATACCCATATATTATACAATGTATAATTCATAATTTTTACCTGTATGGAATGTGTAAAAACATAATTTCATAAATCCACAATGTTGTTTACCTGTTATACTAATGTTACTAAGCGTTATTTTTCATCGGTTGTCCTGGCTAGTTTTTAAGCAACGTCTTGGGTTTTAAAGTGCCCTCATAAGGTAGGTAATATTTTGACATTCGCGTACATCTTTTGCAATCCATGTATAAATAATTATGATTATCGTTATAACTTGAATTTCATTTCGTTACATAATAATGTTTCTAATGCTACTGTATTACTCTTTATTGTTTTTAAACTGAATTGTTCAATGTTTGTAACTGCAAGTCCCAATTAATGAAATTTAGTGTTAGCAACCCTTCTTTAAAATAAGTTGTCTGAAGGGAAGACGAAATTATGGACTCATCTCTATTTCAATCAATGCTACTAGTCATTTAAAGTTAACTATTATTAGAAAATAAAATAAAGCAAAACACCTGTATCAACTCGCTTTATTATTGTGCATTTCGTCATCAATAACTTCCGATAATATTTCATATAGTTCTTGCTCGGGTAGAACGTTAAATAAACCTAAACTATTACCTTTAGTTCTAGTTAAGTCGTGGAAGGAATCAGTGGCAATGCTTATACCTTTATTTTCTTCTTGGCTTTTCTCAAAATCTTCTGTTTCGTCTTTCTGTTCATCAGATAAATATAAAAGAGTTAATACAGATTCATTTTTTTTACGAACGCCATTAGAATCTAAAGCGTCAGTTATAGATTCTGTGTAATTTTTAACTTGTATTTCATTATTAAATTCAGTGGATTCCACAGTGAGTAATTCTTTAAAATCAATATTATTTATTAAATCCTCGTTATTTAAATCGTTATTTAAATCGATTTCTTTATTTAGAACTGTGTATTGCTTAGGGTAATCAGATTGAGTGGTAGTTTTAATATTTTTTTGGCCATATTCTTCATATTCAATCATCTTGGTATCAGTTTCAGCTAATTCTATCGAAGGAGAAGTAATTTTCTTCGAGTTGTCTTCGTTTAATTGTTGCTCGTCTGATGTTATTCTATTGTCTACATTTTGCTTAACTTGATTAAATAAATCTTGATATTCAGCTATTTCTTTGCTATCGAACATGGTTGACAAAAACTCTTTAAAAAGGTTATCGTCAAACATTCTAAGTACTTCCTCAATTTCGGTTACTGGCATGGGTGTCGAGTTTTCCAATATTGGGGGTATTTCAGACGTGGTAGCTTCTGCTATAGGTTGCCTGTGTAAATGAGGAAATGATCCCCTAGAAGGTTTAAGTGTAGTAATCCTCTTAGAATATGGCACTTCCTAAAAAGAAACGATAGGTATTATTTAAATGGCCGATTCACTGATTGCACTGTCTAGTCAATCTAAATATTAAGAAATACGTAAACAATCTTTACAACGGACTTGAGTTAATAGCCCATGCCACATCGACGGATATGATATCTTATCATGTAGTATGTTGAATTATAACCACTTTTTACAGCCGCGGTACACGTAACCGTGCATGATCCTCTATGTAAGTAGTACTAGAGAAGGATAAATTGTTGAGTCTACCAGACCACGAAACTATTGAAACTTGTATGGTGAGTAATGTAATAAGCAAAGCTTTGTACGTACCGCCTGTCTATGTTACGATATAAGAATAAGAAGAAAACAACAACAACAAATTGCCTCGTTTATCAAGTGGTCGCGAGCGTGAATGCTAATTAAGAGGTCCTGGTTTCAATTTTCGGGTCAGACACTATTGGATTTGTCTAACATAAATGTTCTAGTTCTGTCACGGGCTCTGTATTTGTACCCGATGTATGCTAATAGGCTCACCCCCTATTCCATCATAAAACATAAAGCGTAACTAGTGAAACGTGGGAGTGTACTCTTCAGGATTTACAGACGTAATAATGCGTATGTACATGTTAGGTAACAAATCAATTCATCACCTGTTTCATGATGTCCTCAATCCAGGTGGCGTAGTAGCCTAGCTTAGTGAAGACAGTAGGCGCGTCCGTCGCTCCACACGCCGGAGATCCAAAACTTACCACACCCACAAGGGTCTTTTCATCTACACCGGGTCCGCCAACATCACGCTAAAAAATCAGCGAGATCAAGATGATTCTAGGAAATTAGTAATTTAATAAATTAATCATACCAAAAACATACGTTACAAGCTCCTCCTCCTTTCGATAAGAATCCAGCGCAGAAATTTTTCCTTGTAACGTATTCCCTATAAATTAGCTCAATTAGAGAAAAATCTTCAAGATCCACTGTGAATGTTTTCTGTATTATTGGCACTTACTTGGAATAAACGTCTTGGCAATCGCTTAACGGGTAAATATCTAAATAGGCATAAGATAATATGTTCTGCCACGGATCTCGTATTATGTTGCTGCGCTGAAATGAAACTTACGTGTTTCCTCAAAGATAATAAACGTATTGCAACAACAAACAGCACATTTAATTACAGAAAAGAAGTTACATGAGTTAAATCTATCGTGATAGTGCCCGTCGACCACATCTCATTCATCTACTGTCATCTATTCTGCTCTATTTAATACATATACAGTAGGTACTTACACCTTTCGCACCCCAACCTAAAATCGTTATCGGAGGAGTGTTAATCGGAAGACTGTTATCGTTTTTATCTATATCAATCTTCCGAACCCTTCGTCTGGCCTTCCGACCGAATTCGATTCTTCTTGTAAGTCGCACAATACAAATATTGTTGTGCAGATTTTTTGGATTATATGCAGGATGGAAGTAGACTTCCAAGACGGGAATGACTTCACCACCTCCACTGTAGAAACTGCTGCCAACTCGAACAGACAGGAATGCCGGATTCTCTCGATAGAAACGATTATTCCAAGCTCTTGGAAGAAAAATGAGACTTATCATTTTGTGTTCTCATTTACATTTTCTGATTAAACGTGAAATAATATTAAAACAGTTGCATATCTTTAATAGATAAAGTTACTTACAATTGTAAGCATGAGGAGGCTGTTATAATGAGATCGGACTTAATTATAGAGCCCCCACATTGGAAGTTGTTAAATATCTGGATGCTGGCCATAAAAGGATAATGTTTTATTTTCGTTCTATCACCTTTGTAAATTCGTCGGCCACTTGGCGCTGCAAAACGACAGAAAATAACTGAAATAAAACCATTCAAAGATTTTAACTCTCCTTACAATTACTTACTCCAGTATTCGATTTCACCAGATTCATCTTTGTTTGCAGGGAGTACATCAAACTGTCCATCTATTGTCGTGTTTGCATTAATATTTCCTTTAATAACATTCAGTACATTATCTTTTATTTGTACATATGAATTCATTTCGTGCAAATCCTTTGCTTCTCTGAGTCTAAGTAGAAATATTTTGATAATATCAACCACACGATCATCACGTTTTTCGATCTGTTTCTCGTTATAGATTTTATTTTTTTCAATTTCCTTATTATCCACGTCCAACAATTCATTTATCGCAGCCATAAAAACAATAATTTCACTACTGTTTGCTCCGCCTGCTCTGGATATTCTAACTATAGTATTTAGACAATCATGGTCTTGTAAAGTTAAGGACGCAAAGTACTTGTTGACGACTAAATATTGGCTTAACCTGTGATTATGTGTTCTCAGTTTGAGAATCGCAAACAACTTGTTTGTGACATTCCGTATAACTGCCTCCGTGCTCATGAGGTGGCTGTACACTGTTGCTTCTTCAAAACAATTTATACACTCTATTAAAGTTAGAGCACTTACAATTAATACTATATTCTTGATACGACGCATGTGAAAGTAATATATTAGAAGTATCTCTGAAATGTTTTGATTTTAAAGCACAGTGAAAAGTGATTTATATTATTTTTAATAAAACAATACGGAGCAAATAAAACTTTTTATTGCATTTTTATTTCTCTAAGCAATATGATCTTTATCAAAATTTATATTTTTATATGATTGTTACTGTTTTAATATTGCAACATTGTTATCAAGTACAAAGCCAAATATATTTTTAAGTTTATTTTCGTAATTAATAAAATATGTTCACTTTTTACGTTTTACTACGTACATCTTTTTTTGAATAGAAACCTACTATGGCGCCATCTCTTGCAGGATAATCATAACTAGAAGACAACTGTATGAACTGTAGTAGCCGAAAATACTGACATGGATGCGATGTAAATTATAACTTATTGTTGTATTATGAAATGTTGACATGGTTCACAGATATAAATTAGATAAAAAAAACTCAAATCATCAGACACGCAGTTGAGCAAAATTGCATTTCTGCGCAACCACTTATTAACAAGTACCTACTATCTAAAAAAGTCCATTTTATCCTACATAGATGGTTCCCCAGTATATAGATTAAAAACAAAAAAATCAATCCACCCGGGAGGCCTCTTTTGAAGAGCTTTTGCCCATAATCCCCACGCTGGGCATGCGGGTTGCGGACCGCAGAGACAGACAGACAGATAACATTCTATTGATTGTGTATTTAATAGTACTTAGTGACTGTAAGAATAAAATTTTCCAAAAACTAGCTGGTGTCCTATCGCAGGCTTACCTACAGTAGGGGAGACTGGGTACGGTTGAAACAAAGGACGGTTGAAACAACACGAGTATCTCGTAAGCCGTTGGCGGGGCGGTGAGGGTTCCAAGGGGAGAACGAAGTGGACGACTGTTGTAAACACGAACCTCAGTGTTGCGTCGCTTTCCGCGCGCTTTAGCTGTTTTTAAAAGACCCTATTGTGTTTTGATGACCAAAAGTAAGTATTTTTGCTTGGAGATTTTTCCAATTATTGTCGTTACTATTTAAGTGACAGTATTCAGTGTGCGTTTTAGTTTCAAATGAGGCTTGTGGAATATGACATCGAGACTAGTTTTTGTGTATCATTGTTGTTACAATTACAATAACTGAATTTTACCTAAAGTAGGAGTTGGGTACGGTTGAAACATTTTTTTTGGGTACGGTTGAAACATTGTGTAATTTTTTTTTGTAATTTTAGATGCCGAGAGTACGCGTAAGAAAGAGTTCGAGAGGACAAATAGACTTGTCGAAGTACAAAGACGCATATGAGGAGGTGAAAATCGAAGAATCATTGCGAAAAGCGGTAGAGAAGCACGGATTAAACCATTCGTCGCTTCTAAGGTATATTCGAAGGCGAGATGTCTCTGGCGAGCAAGAAAATCCAGACATATTATTGTTTAGTTTGCTATGTTTAAAAAAACAGTATATTTGTTTTGTTTTTTGATAATTTAAGTAAATTTTATATCAATGTTAAGTAATCTATAGTTACAGATGATTGATAATATACATACATTTTAATAGTGTGCTCTAAAAAAATTAAAGGCTGATTAAAAATATCGTTATAAGTATATAAATATAGAAGTGTGTGTGCATGTGTTTCAATTGACCCCAATCACTGTTTTAACCGCCCCTGGTATGGGGACGGTTGAAACAAATCGGATTTAATTTTTAATTTGATCTACTATTAAAAATAACATATCTGGAACTAAAACCACATTGCCTATTAGTAGACAGAAACATGCTCTTTTATTTAACATATCTTCTTCATCGCTCGGAGTGAAATTGTTTCAACCGTACCCAGTCTACCCACCTACTACATATTAGTGAAGTATTTAGAACATGACAGACAGTTATTTTTGAATTCGTAGCATTATTATACAATTTTTTTATCAAATCATGGTCTATCGTGAGACTTATAGACTTTGTGGCTCCACTGTGTAGGTAAAGGAAGCGAGGGAGCAAAGCGCAGTGAAATGTTGAAGTGTAGAGCGGGAACAAAAATATATGTAGAACCCTTGCTAGATTTGTTACATGTAATAGCGAAAAAAGGGTTCAAAGTCTTCTTCTTTATTTTACGGCTTTTAAAATATAATGCAAAAAATTTGTAATGATTTAAGTGACAATTAATTTACACATGACTGGAAAGAACAAACTCTCTCAAAGAAAAACTATAACGTCGACGCTGACGTCAAATGCATAAGAATTGAGACAATTGAATTGAGACATGGCTCTGGTTGCAATAAAATCGTATGGGGTCATTGTCCCGTGGCATCACAACGTCAGGACAGTATACAACAGGTGCAGAGTGGGGGGTCGCGATTATGTAGGCTTCGGCATAAACGGTGGCGCTACCTATAAGGATGATGCTCATTTCCCGTTCCCTGCGATTCGCTTCAAAGAAAATACAAGGGACATTTGTGTGAGTAGTCGTAATGTCCGGGGAGCTCAGCATGTGAAGGACAGCTGGATGTTAATTCTTTATGCTGTTTCATTTATACTTGCTGGTTATTAACACAATTACAATAAAGTAAAAAACAGCTTTAATTTAACAATCCAGGCACTTCGTGAGAAAGAGAAGGGCGACTGGCGCCAGCTGTGCTGCGAGGAGAAGAAGGCGTTGTACCGAGCCTCGTTCTGTCAAACGTTCGCTGAGTTCCAGCACCCCACGGGCCAGTGGAAGCTCATTATCGGCTGGGTTTTGTTCGTCTTCTCCTTCGGCTTCTGGGGCGTGATGTTCCACCACTATTATGGTGACACACTTGCACTTTTGCTTCAATTATCCTATTTTAAAATCATATATTAAAAAGGAAAGGATTTGATATGAAAAATTCTTGAATATTGTACCAGTCTTTTCAATACTGTTATTTTACTTTAATTTTATTAAAGCCGTTTTTATATTATTTCCTAATTTGCAACGGATAATTAAATTTAATATTGTTAATGTAAATATTTAAGATTCATTAATCTACAAAAAAATATTACTTTATTGCAATATGTAGAAAAGATAATAATAATTATTAACCATAAAGATTTAGGTCAAAAGAAGGAATATCTCACGATTGGTATGTTTGATTTCAATTTATAAATAACTTTTAAATTAGGAGTGAAGGGATAATTAAAACGGGAGTGCCCGTCGGTGATGATAAGTGATGTAAGGTATTAAATCAGCTGGATGGTATCCAAGTATTTTATTGTTAAAGGTCTTGACACGTGTGCAAATTTATAAATAATAATTTTAAAAGGTTCGAACACCCTACGGACTGCTGTTTCCAGATATATGTATGTAAACCAGAACTAGTGTAAGCAAGGCTGAGTAGACTTACTGCACGTGCGTGGTCCGCCTTGAACGCATCTGAATCTGGAGATCGCAGCCAAAACTTCATCATCCTCATCAGCCTATCTCCGTCCACTGCTAGCCATAGGCCTCTCCAATAGCACGCCACTGAGTTCGATCTTCCGCTCTTCGCATCCAACCGCTGCCAGCCACTTTGCGTATGTTGTCACTCCACCTAGCCGGAGGGCGTCCTACGCTACGTTTGCCAAGACGTGGTCTCCACTCCAGAACAAGTTTACTCCAACGGTTATCGGTCCTACGACAGATGTGGCCAGCCCACTGCCACTTCAGCTTGCTGATCCGATGGGCTATGTCGATAACTTTGGTTCTCTGTCAGATCACCTCGTTCCTGATTCGATCCTTCAGAGAGACGCCGAGCATAGCCCGCTCCGTAGCTCGCTGAGCTACCTCAAATTGGTGTACAAAAACATAGTATATTTAATATACAAACAAATATGTATATAACTTGATAGATTTTTTACATTCGAACGCACATACAAGTTAAACTAATATAAAGCGTGTAGAATAATAAGTCTTAACTGTTTAAAAACACACTTTAAATTTATAAACATTAGCTTCACGTTTAAATGAAGCTCTTATTCCAGTCACTGAGCCGCTGCCTCCGTCACTCTCCAAGAGCTCCCAGATGGCACAACTGCGCAGAATGCTGGAGTTGCGCGTCAACCCCATCGACGGCATTTCCTCCAAATGGGACTACGATTACGACAGATGGAAGGTAGGGTGATTCATAAATAATAAAGGAACGAGGCGGGCTAAGGCTACATTGTGCCACCTCGGCCAGGCCTGGCCAGGGCACCCGTTTTAGAAAACAATGTGGAGAATACGTGTGCAAGATCCCAAGTCCTACAGGTCTTCTCATATATTTCCACCACATTTATAGCTAGTTATATTTAGTCCTAAACACGCGTTCAATTTTATAAGAACTTAAATCGAATAGACGTTTACAGAATATTAAGAGATTTATATTTATTTATATTCTTATGAGTACAATATTATCTTATGAGTACAATATATATTACGATAGGCTCACCACCTATTCCATAATGGGACGTAAAAAGTAACTGGTGACACGTGGGAGTGGTTCTGCATTCCTCTGCCTACCTCTTCGGGGATTACAGGCGTGAAGTTACAATATTATCTTCTGTCCACAGTGAATCCAGCAACCGCGGCCAAGTTTAACCTTTACTACTATATAAATTATTACTGTTTGAATTATGATTAATAAAGTTCTTATCTATTATAGCATTTTCTTTCTAATATGCAGAAAATATGTTTCTAAATGAAATTTTGACTCTGCTCTTATTTTATCGCATATGTTTAGTTATAATACAAATATTAATATAAATAGAAAACTAGAATAGTAACAGACTATTGCTCTAGTGCACTCAGTATAATATATGCATGCATGCGTGAACGCAGTGAACAGTAGTATCGCTTCTCTTCGAAATTAAACACACTCCTGAATCGATAGCCTTCGGACTGAAACAGTTTTAGTTCCAATAGCCTCCTGGTAGCAATAGGGGTAGCGGCGTCACTGGATTGTATATTACACTGTATACATATGTACATGATGAGCGTCGCTTAAAGTACATTACTGACAGCGTCATCTCGTGGATCCATCGAGAAGCGCACTAATGACTATCGACTAGAGAGCCGCAGGGAGCCCGCTGTCGGTACTTATATAATGTGCGGTGAACCCCTGATTTCCCGCTACGTTTCTAATATTATTACGGTTGTGCGGAGGACGCGTGCGCGGCCATGCGCGAAGTATTCACCAGCCGACTGTATATATAGAGGTGAAAACAATAATTACCCACAAAAAGTATTAGAACTGACCCCTCCGTGCGCTCAGGAATTAAACACGCTATTACAACATGAAGTGCGCGGTAAGGATTTATATCACGTATAAAGTGCAAAAACACATTTCCTAGTATCCAAAATTGTAAATAAAAATTAGAATATAGGCCATTTCTTGCTACAACAGTTTAAATTTTTGTATGCTATGCGCAGAGAAGAATTCTATCATTCAAATTCTAGAATTACATTGTGTATAAAATTCGTTACGTTCACATTGTACTGTATACGGTTCCAGGTGGCGATCGTCCTCGCCATTATCGGCATGAGTGTAGCCAACCCCGTCCCACCGCTGGGACTCACTAGCCTCGGTAACTGCTAAATCTATTAAAATCATTATCATATTCAACATATTTTTGTACATGCATGAATTTATTATTCAATCGTCGATCGGATCGAATCATCAACAGGTGCCACGCAACTGTAGAACGCGATCCTCAGAAATGGCAGTGTGACAGATGTGACACAATATATGTAATGCGAAGTCATGCCAATATGGCTGTTCAGACACAAAAACAACAATAGTTAGCTCTCTACTCCCTAATTAGATTTACATAGTTCCGAACACCAGTTATTAACACAAAAGGGTGGTCAAAGGTCTTTAAGAATTGCTGCAAGCATAATGGAAAAGAGGACACTATTCATATGTATATTGTACATATTAATATAGTAATTGTAACAAAGCAATTTTAAGAAAAACCACAGACTCCCTTTCGCAAATCATAATTTCATCAATGTTTCAACCTAAGTTTATCATCATCATCAACCCTGACTTATCATTCCACTGTTGGCCAGCGGTGGCCCCTCAGAATGAGAACAAGTTATTAATTTGACGACAAAGAATTTGAATAGTTCTATCCATTGAATCTGAACTCCCTTTACAGTGAAGGGAAAATTCGTGAAGAGACCGCTCCGTGTCGTGAGGCACTCCCACCGCGCTTAGCCACCGG
>DWTO01000633.1:0-19775 GCA_018244755.1 Jemadia pseudognetus | reverse complement strand
AAATATTAATTGTTTCATGTTAATATATCCAGAGAACAATAAGTTTGTACTCCAATGGAAATGTAATTTGCTTAAAAGTAAGTTTCATATCTATACAGTACATAGTCAACTGTTTATGTATTATTCATTTTCGTTAATAGCAATAATCGCAATCCTCATTATCTTAAGCTGCTCATTCGAGAATGCGTAGCGCAAGGCAAAAACATACGGCGCGGTTATAAACTTTTCATAAAATACAGATATAGTTTGCATTAAAAATCGCTCGAAATAATTAAATATAAAAAGTCTAAAAATAAGCTAATAACGAAACGTAGACGTGCGTACTCGTAAAGTCTTATATGTAGATAAAGTATAAGGTGAAATTATATTTGGGGCAAAATATTTCTCTTCCAGTGTCAACGAATGTTATTTTTGTTAATTTAACTTTGTTCCCTTATGCCAGCCAAGGCCTACAGAAGACGGTTATTTCGAAACAAAATAATATTTTATTTAGTCTTCTTCTCGTAGATTCAAAGAAGTAGAAACTACATCTGTATTGGCGGTAGTATCATATCAGGTCAAGAGTCACGCCAAACTGAAACTAAGAGTGCTCGTATTGAATGCACACTTGACATTTTCAATTTAGAATCAATTACCAACTAAAAGAATTTTTGCAACTTTTTATGAATCGAATTCAACGAAATATATCGGCTGTCTGAGGCCAAGTTGTTGTACGAGTAGCTTTTGCCAATTTGCAAGTATCTATTCTTTATTTTGAATGTGTTTGTATTCCAAAACACGTCTCCGATATAATGATACCTTTGTTTCGTATTCGACAACTCAATTTGTCATAGAAAGTTTCTCTTTGGTATAAATGTACTACGAAAATATGCGGCCTTCTTGTGATCAATTGTACGAACCGCGTAATATAATACGTCCCAAAAAATGATAATAATAAAAAGATAACGATAAAAAGAGGTGCGTTGTTAACGCTGCCTTTAATATTATTCTTTGACTTCAAGCCTTTTTGAATCTTCATATCTGGTGATTATTTATCTAATATATTTTTGTATCTACTTTGTATCAATGTTTCAATAAATAGCTTTGCTTACCTGTAAGCTTCTTTTTGGCTACGAAAATAAATATTCAGAACATATGTCGCCATTTGATATAATAATGTTTGTAATAATCATAATTATTCCTCCAATGTTAGTAAAAAGTTGATTGCCTCGTTGGTCGTGTTGGTTGTAAGTGCGCCTGCCGATCAAGAGGTCCTGGGTTCGATTCCCCGGTCGGGCACTATAAAATTTTTCTAATTTAGATTTTAACATATTTTGTTAGTAGGCGTGATATCACAATCAAAATGTATTTATTCTCAACAAAATAACATCTAAACAACAGAAAACACTGCTTTCTGGTATTTACTGATTAATTATGAATATTAGTTACAGTATTATACAAACGAATTTTTTTATAAAGACAAATTTAACACTAATATTGCTTATAAAGTCAGTTCTCGACAGTTTTGATTACTTATAAGGTCATATTAACACATAAATACAGAAGTAGATACCGCGTAACATAACCATACACGCTTATATTTATAAGGTATAAAAAAGCGACGTTTTCACGCCGAATATTCTCCCGTGTATTCGCTACACCAACCGTTCCTCGCACATGTTTATCCAATTTGGCACAGTCTGGAAAGTTGTGGGGCACAACACGTGTGACGTACAAATTACAGATTCATATTAATTTAGGGCTCTTGTGACAGAGCTTTGCGACGGTAAAGAATGATTCTAAAGAGATATACTGAGCTTATTTAATGGACTAGACACAGATTTTTGGTTATCAAAAGCTATTAAAAACAAACTGGTGATTTTTGTGAACAGTTCTAATGTCGTTATTAATGCCTAATGTGAACGGTAATCATGTATATTTTGGGGATTGTACGTACGTCATGACTGTAATCTCTGAAGAGGTATTTGGAGGAGATTTTACTTTATATTGATGTTTAAAAACGCTATATCTTTCGTCATCATTATCATTAGCTTATATCAGTCTACTGGGGAGGCCTATGACCTGGATATAGGCCACCCTCAAAGAGCGCCGTAGCGCCCTGTCCTCGGCTTGCGCATCCAGCTTCTGCATGCAGCCTTTCGCAGGTTGCATCCCACCTGGCCGCAGGGCGTCCTACACTACGTTTGCCGAGCCGCGGTCTCCAGAGTCAAAATGTTTATTTTGAAGTAATTGTTGACTTCACAATTCATTTTTGATACAACCCTACCAGAAAATTTTACTAGACCTAATTATTCCATCTAAAATCCTTATAACAAATATAGATAGAATTTATCTGAGCATGCCGACTTGTAATATCGGGGACTCTTAAAATGTACTGTTCCAGCTAAATTCTGAAGTGAACAAGAAGAAATGTATTCAAATGATATGAATATTTTACCAGCAAAGTACATTTTTGAATATTCCCGAGGGAGCGATTATTTCTAACGCAGAGTAATAGCACATAAAATGCAGTTATGCAAAACTGGTGACAGTCACTACCATTCAATGTCTGCCTACACCCATACAAGTTACATTTATTCCTAAAACGTACGTTTTTTGTATAGAGGCACGTGCCAAACTTTCAGCCTAGGACCCGCGGCATGACAAGTTTAATTATAACCATTGGGCTAGGCTATCACTCTAGGGTAACAGTAACGTAACATGACGCCTGCAATCCCCGAAGAGGCAGGCAGAGGAGTGTAGCATACTTTCACGTTTTACCGGTTACGTTTACGTCGCACTATAGATTAGGTGGTGGGCATATTGACAGAGTAGTTAGGGTGTCAGTAATGTTTTTTAACTTCAAAATATATGCAAAGTTATTAAATACTCTTTTTTTATTACACCTATCTAGTAATATTACAATCAGAAGCGCCCTAGTACAATGAGAAGGACCGTAACAATAATAACCTTTATGAAAAGGGTACGCTGACTTTTTTTATCGTGACGCGAAGGCATTCAAAATATTGGCATTGACATTTGAATGTTGTATTTTACAGGAAAATTTGTGTATATTTTCTATTTTCTGTCATTTCTATATATTTTATTTAAGATACTTAACGAACTATGTTTTATGTATTAATTATATATAATATAATAATTTAATGAATACAATGTTCCGCTCGCATAGCCATTGTTGCATGTTTTGAAAATGTAGTAGGTACGTAAAGGAATTAATCCACGTGGCGCAGTCTTTACGAAACACGTAGCAAATTCTGTTTAATGACGCGTATTGTTCTGCAAACAAAGTTAATACCGCCAGTTCGCTGCAGGAAGCCACGTGCGCCATGCTCTGCGCACGCTTCTACTGGATCAGTGTATTCTTATCCCAATATGGAGCATCTACAAATAATTTCTTATGTATTTCTTACAAACGTTACTTAGATGTTCATTTTTATTGCCTATGCTAATGGTAGCATTCTTCTATGGAGCGGTACTAGCGGAATTACAACGGTAACATCACCCCTGTAATTCCTGAAGAGGTAGGCAGTGGAATGAAGTACCCTCCCACTTTAAACCGGTTACGATTACGCCCCACTATGGGATAAGTGGTGAGCCTATTGCCATACACCGGGCACATTTCCAGACTAAGAGCCACTACTCGTACTAAAATCTAAATTAGAAAAGTCCGGCAGTGCCCGACCCGGGATTTTAATACAGTTCCTCGTGATCGACATTAGCTTTCAACGAACACGACCAACAAGGCAGTCATATCATAACATTATTATATTACGATATGTTATGTTCCTATGGATAATATACATCGAATGTAACAGTAGGTACTAACGTTTACATATGCCATACTCTTTTAACAATAAACGTTTTGCAAGGATAGGACCAACGCTTGGTCAAAATTATCGCTGGTTTAATTTCAGTGACGCCGTGGGTCACGCTACTGAGTCATCGTTGAGTTCGAGCCATTGCACTCCCGTGAAGCGCTGTGAGTGAGCACGCCCACTTACAACCCCTTTCGTTGGCCGGCGTCAAAGTAGGTGTCGTGGCACGAAAGTGATCAACATTTCGAAGTCTGGATACCCGTAGAGTGCTTTTACGGCTTGTAGCTTTCAGATTGGTTTCTTTTTTATTTGTATTTTTTATACACTTTCTCTAAACGACGAAAAAGTTATAATTTGGCTTGTGTATGGTAAATAAAAGTATTTAAAAAGTAACGCTATAATCTAGGAGAGGTAGGCAGCGAACTGTAGTGCAAAAAATTTAATTAGGAAATCTAAACAAGGAAATATTACAAGACTCGGAACTTGAACCCAGGGCCGCTGTATCAGTAGTCGCACTTGCAATTAAACGACCAACGAGACTGTAGTATTAAATTAAATTTGAAAATAACTCGTAGATACTTACATTGTTACGTACACGATGTCCACCTTTGTACATCTTCACTTATATCTTTACTTTTCTCTACCATATTTACACGTATAACTATTTATGTATCATAAATTCACTAAGAACTTTATTAGTTAGCTAACACTTTTAAAGCTACACAAGATGCATCAGAATTTAAGATTTAAAATCATTCCGTAGGGTTCCTCCCCTTGCCTGCGGTGGGTTTAAAGGAAGAAGGAAATTATTTATGTTACTCCCCGCCGTGTTTAGATTCTATATAACATTTCGTTTGTGTTATACGAAACATAAAATTTGTAAGATATTTGACGTAGAATGTGTTCAGAGGGGCAGTTGAGATTTGATGAAACGAAGCCTCGGTCTTTGCGGGGGATTGTAAAGTTAAATAACGGGCAGAATAAATAAGGTTTCCGTGAAATTAAAAAAGAAGCTTAAATTTACGACTTGATGAAAAACCTAAACCTATATTATATTAATAGCATTTTCTTAAATATGTATTTATTTTTAATTGATAATACAATTACAATTTTTTTATCGTGATGTGTTCAATAAAAACTTTCGGACAAAAATATTTCATAAGGTTATTTTAAATTAACTGTACGACACGATACGTTTTATAATATTGTAATATTATAATGTTTTCCATTCATGCACTACCAGTTTTTTCCCGCGTTTTAATTTTCATATTACATGTAACATTATTTCAAGGAGAACAATTCGGATGCCGTATAGACAGTGCACTTTAGGAATACAAAAAAAGGAATCAACACGAAAATGACTAATTACGCACATGTCAAGTTTTCAACATTCTCTCAGTTTTAAGCAGAGCTTAATTAATAAGCGACACACCATTCGTCGGGCGTTTGAAGAGATTTTATGTAATGTTAACGTACGAATATACGTAGGTACTGACAAAAATGGCTATAGAAATATGTACATATACCGATGGATAAAATAATGAATTGTTTATTATTGCGTATATTTAGTTGTTATTATATATGGATTAAAGATCGAGCTCAGTGGTGAGTTGATGGACTGGCCTATTTTCAGCAGCGGATGGAAATAGGCCTAGGATGATGCTGACTCTAATAATTATAATTCTTGTTATTGCTTTTATTTTTATTAATGTTATTATATCACTTCTCCAGGTCCTTTACTAAGTAGGCACAGAACACTATTTGACAAACATCTGTCGTTGTGTTTATTTTACATTTAGTGATCTATTCACTCATTCTTTACTCCAATTAACATCACTAGTAGCATTGCATCAAACCAATTAACTATATGTCACATATTCATATGTACGTTTAGTACTAAAGATATTTTTTTTTAAACTATAACCGTATTAAAGGCATAGTTTAATTAAGGAATAAATAAATAAAGGTAGAAAGAGTTGTGCACAGTTACTGACATATTCAGTGTTCCCATTGCAGCGATAGCGCGGGAGCGTCTCAAGGGCCGTCTGCTGTAAAGTATCGCTTAATGACATGTAACTGCGGCGCGTGGGGCGGACGATGCGGCGATGGAGTGAAAGGGCTGTATCGCTGTTGGGATATCGTTGTAGTTGGCCTCCATCTCGCGATCGAAAACGAAAATTGGGCAAGACGTAGTGTAGATACGCCGATTTAATAAATCAATAAGCTTAACTGGTGAAACGTGGGAGTGTACTACACTCTTCTGCCTACCTCTTCGCGATTTACAGATGTGAAGCATTGTATGTAACTCATACATATTATGTTAGTTTTAGATATTGCGTTGCATAATCTAAAACTAATATATGACTGACATATAACCTTCAAATGTACTCTTCTCGTGATTTATTATTACATGTACATTTTTACATGTAAATACATAGATATAATGAAAAATTCTTTTACATTTCTATGACCTTTATTAAAATGCAGATCGTATATTTTTCTATGCATACAAATAGCATCGTCTGCTTTTTGAATACATAACGTATACAAAATATACGATGTATTTTATTTTACTAACAACGGTCTAGTTAGTTATCTTACACATACGCTATGAAATGGTATGGTAAGATCTACTCTCATGTTTATATTTGTTCGGTATATTTCATTAGGAAGATAAATAATAAAAAAAATTATAAGCATACATACAAATTTTACTAATTCACGCACAGCCATCTGAACTTAAAATAAGCAGCGCCCGTGTTGTATAACCAGACGGGTGTTGTATAACCAGACGGGTGTTGTATAACCAGACGGGTGTTGTATAACCAGACGGGTGTTGTATAAGCAGACGGGTGTTGTATAACCAGACGGGTGTTGTATAACCAGACGGGTGTTGTATATCCAGACGGCAAATCACGCCTGTAATCGGCGAAGAGATAGGCTTCTCTCTTCGCTCGCTCGCTTCGTACGCTCCCACGTTTCACTACGTCCCATAATGGAATAAGGCGTGAGCCTACTGCCATTAAACTACATAATGTATACATAAGAATAAGTAATTTAATGACACTGTTAGACGCGGGAATAAAAATTAGTCCTGGATGGGAATCGAACCCACACCCTTTGGGTAAGCATTCGAATTCATTAATTATTGAACCAACGGGACAGTCGACAAGAACTTAATTATTTTACGTTATGATATCATAAAGACTGATTAATACCGTAAAAGCGAATGTACAAAAAATTATCTTGTATTAAATGAATCATAATTATATTCCATTAAAGATTCTCTTTTATTAAACATAAAAAATATTTATCACGCGTTACAATAATACTTCTTGTTTATTTGAACAAAATTATATTTTTCTTGCACTAAAGGTATAACATGTATGAAACATAACCTAAGATACTCACTTACTCACCTGGAGAACACTGCACGGCGCTCGGAATATTTTTGCACGGCAATGATTTAATCACGTTTGTACGTGCCTCGCACAATCTCATTATCTCGTCCCGCTATTGAGACTTTTTCGTCAATTTGCATACGTAATTAATTAAACTTTTTTTCACCCCTCACGCCCGACACTTCACTCAGAGAAATATCTCAATTCTCGAACAATGAGACTCATTGTAGCGATAGTATATTATTCGCATAAACCGTCCGAAAATTTAATATCCTACAATCCTTCATAATGTTCTTTATGCGAGGTTTGCCTAGCCGCACTGGGCCCGCGTGGCAGTCTATAAAACATGTGTAAGTACTGCGTTAGTTAGATGGGATACTACTTACATCGATTTGCTCGTATACAGTTCTACTACTTCGTAATTGATACATAAATAGACGAGGGTTATATAAATTTTACAGGGAACACCGGCTTTACATTCCATTAATGTTATAGAGACAATAGCAAATTAGTCGTGTAAGTATTACGAGCGAAGCTATGGCCGGATGTGCTAAAACATTGGGGTTCTTAACGTATCTAAGGTTCTTACTCTTGGGGCGTTAATATTTAATAAATAGGTTTGGGGGCATCTGACCACATACCCTTTCAACGGCGGCTCTGAAGGAGCTCGACTAGTACAAGTCGGGTTCCTTCGGGAGACGGTCTTAAGGCACCGTTGCGTTAACGTCAGTTGCTTTTGATATTTAAACGCGATTTTATTGCTCTATAAATAATTGTTTCGTTAGAAATTTGCTAGAATGTTCAGCTTAAGGCAGTAAACATTTTCCGATAATTAAATGAATTATACTTGAATATCAGGTGTTCTATTGTATTTGCCTTTAAATACCTACATAGCCATTTTTCTAATATATTTTTTTAATGACATTTGCTAAGAAGCATCACAATAATATTGTTATGACACTTCCAACTAAATTGGTAATAAAATATCGCTTGTGTATTACACAACTACGAAATAATTTATATAATTGTAATAAGTTTATTATTTCCCTATTTCCTTGCCCTTCCATTTTTCTATGACTGTGTATACAGATTTCTTTTCTTAGAGTAGCTGGTCAATAATTGCAAAAAAATATATTTTAAGTGGTAAATAAGATTGAATTGAAAATGTACTAAATTATTTCTCACATTAAAATAAATCATTTATATTGTTGGGGGAAGTTTTACTTACATATATACTGATAATTAATATAGGATGTCTTATTAAAATATTTTTCCATCATAAGAAATCAAATTCGAAACGCGAATTAAAGTACGGCTTAATATCCCCGTTTTTAAATTTAAATCACAAATTAAAGCAGTAGCTAATCCGTCTTCCGTTTTGGGAACAACATCCGGCCGTGTATGTCTACACTCAGCTGTGGTTTCTCCGCAAAATTACATCAAATCAACTGAATTATTTAAAACTTTAACCGAAGATCTAAAGTAACGTGCAGTTAGGATCTTCATACAAAAATACCAATACTACTACATTATCCATAAATGAAATTAATTACAAGTTATAAGAAACTTTTCTTGAGATACATATATTAAATTAGATATGTTCTTTTTTTTCGCCTGCTTTAGTTGTGGTTTACTAATAATACCTAAATTTTAGTAAAATTTTTGCTACAGGTGTGTTTAAATTAAACCAAACAACAATAATAATTATTGCAAATTATTTATTTATTAACTGAAAAGATTCTTAATTTCCGTAATTCTGACACTAGGATACTCTATATTGAAGTAAACAACCCTCTATTGTATTCACGGTTAAGAAATAAAATAAAATATACAGGTATGTCAAAAATAAAATTGAAAATATTTAAGTTTCGCAAAATACAGTCTTATATAAGTGTAGAAATATCGTATCAAGTTTATATCCTTAGTCATTTTATTTAATGCTAAAAAATTTGTTAAAGTTATTAAGGTTGGTAATACAGGAAGTCTATCAGCAACACTTGACCATAATTCCACATCTCTTGACTGACACATATCTATGTAATACCATGCTTTAAGGTTCACGTTTCCATTAGTAAGCATCTACAGTGTTACTGTCTTTTTAACATAAGTGGATATCTCCAGACATTTCCACGGACCGCTATTTCAAGTTAGATTCCTATTCCTATTCCTAACTATTCCAACTTAAATTAGGAAAAGCTTATATAATTTGGTAAGGGGAGTGCAGATACAAACGTACTCGTATATACATATGTATACTTTAATATTTGCTACACCCAATTGCGAAAGAGCTGGAAGCGGTTGGATGCAAAGATCGATCTTTTCGGCGCGCTATTGAAGAAGCCTATGCCCAGCAGTGTACCGGAATAGGTTAATAATGATGATGATGAAACCTAGGTACAGAACGAATACATGTCATTTTGTTCATGACACAAATATTTGCCCCAAATGGGAATTAAATCTATAATTACCGGTTCATTATTGAGAATCAGTTTAATCAGAACTGTTTTGTTGCTGTTAAAATCATAAGCAAGAGAGTCATGTATGTAAAAAATGCACGTAAAACCCCTCTCTACTTACTTAGCAAAGGGCGTAGCGTGACGGTATAGTAAATTATATAACAAATTATATGGCACCCAAACAACAAGAATTCGTACCTTAATCTTGTTCAGACCCGAACCGCTAAAGACTGTGAGCATAAACAAACGAAAGCGGCCGTAACTCCGCGGTCACCTATCTAAGAGGCCATAAAATTCTTTACTCCACCACGAAGCAAGCATCATAAATATGTATAGTGGAAATCAAGCATGCGTCTCGTATAAACCGCCGCCGAAAATGCGATCTCGTGGGAGACGGAGTCAGTTGGTTGTGGAATAAGACGAGCTGGATGTGAGGAATTTATTTAAGAATAATATGAATTTTTATTCCCTAAACACTATGATACAAGAAAAATAATTCTGATGAAAGTGTACAAAAATAGTTACACTTTGTGCTGTGCAAACATATTTCTGATAAGAGCCAAAAAAAGTAAAGGCAAATATTGTTACTCTAACGAATTTGCTTGCATAAATGAGTCCTACGAACGTCTGGAGAAACGGTGATAGTGTTGAACTTGAGCGCATTTTCTTTAAGAATATTGGAATGAAATGTAATGAGCAAGAGCCCGTACAATTCATCAGTTACATATCCACAGAATTTCAAATAGAATTGAAATTTACGCGCATTCGGGCGGCACTTCCGCAATGTAAACTAGTAAAGATCTCATTCTCAATACCTCGAACAACCTTCTTAAATATTTCGATGACTGTATTAAATACAATTTATCACACTTCTCTAGTCACTTCTATATTCTATAAATCGCAGCAACGCCGTCTCGTACCCAGTTTATTTGCTCATATTTGCATAGAAACGTTTTTTGCGGGCGTCATTGTTTGTATAGTGGATAGGTGGAGAAAGCCTTTGTGGATCTCGCTGGAAAGCGTGTATCTCCAACAGATTTGTTTCAATTGGATGTATTTTGTAGTGTGCACAAATTTACTTTATCGACTATCTTGAATTTTCCTCAGTCATTCCATCTAGAAGAATGGAATAAATACATAAATATAAAAATCCAGAACTTTTTTGTTATCTTGAATAATGATTTACTACTTTTTTAAAACGTAAGAAACAATAAGCTGTATTGCAATATTATTTCTACATAATATGTATTACATTAATAAAGTAAACCAGTGATTAATAACATAATGAATTAAATGAATGAATGATAAACAAACGAATGAACAGCTGATATTTGTTCATTCAATCGTATATATAGTACGAACGAATGAATATATTAAACATGGTAACAATTACTGGGTAACAAAGCGAATTCGTTAAATAAAACCCTTATTCTCTTCTTTCTTTCTCATATAAGGATTATAACAAAAACTAGTTTTTGCATGTTTCTAAGAAGTAGGGACATCTGAAGTTAACTAGCCACGGCAGCCCATGTTTTTTGACTAATCCTAATTAAGCGTGGCAGTTAGTCTCAGACGTATATGTTCACACGTACATGCATATCGTCACGCCGGCTTCCGCACGGGGTAGGCAGAGAGCACCGACTGCCAAGTATCTCTATCTTTAAAAACCTGCCGCACTTCATACCACATTCTTCACTCTCTTCATACATGCGCGTCGTTCACGGAAACTTCTGAGATTATATCTGCTTCGTCATTATTTCATAAGCCATTTTCTCAATATGTCCGAACCAACGGAGCACATGTGTACAGACCACACCAATTTTGCTATTAGCCTTAACAATGTTAAATAATTCAGTGTCTGCTTATATTCAACATTTTCATGCGTTAATTTATTAACGGGATATTAAAATATGCTGCGCATTTACGTATTACTTTAATATCTTATCATCATTAATTTTATAATAATTATTGATAACTGTACGGCCATGTGGACGTGAACAAATCCCCGCATAATATTATGCTTGGTTTATAATGTTTATATAGAACAGGCTTACCCACTTGGAGGTCCTCTAATGTGGGTAAACGTGCGTAACATCACACCTATAATCCCCGCAGAGGATTCCTCGCAGAGGAATATAATACACTCTCACATTTCACCGGTTCACTTTTAGTCTTACTATGGAATAGGTGAGGCTATTACTATATACTGGATACAAATTTAGACTTCGAGCCACTTCCAGAAATTTTAACTAGGGCATATAAGTTAGAAAAATCCAATAGTACCCGACCTGGGAATAGAAGGTTTTTTTGGTTTAGGGAGGAACAATGCCTAATCCCACGCCCTTCGGTTATTACAACAGTACGCGGCTACAAATGCCGTCGACCTTCCCGTAATCGCTAACTGAGCGGTTCGAGCTCCCACAACAGAATACTTCATCTTACTTTTTATGTCACCGTATATAATGCACTGAAATGGGGAAGTCTGCCATTCTGGTATTTGGCGACCACAGTTAGAATTCATTGGCTAAAGTTGAATATAACTCTTCTTTGTACTCGCAACCATGGACAGGTACAGCATAGATGAGTACTAAACAAAAACCACCACCAGTAAATCTAATATTGTTGCTCATTTTTTGAAACGGGAGACTTTAAATCTGCCCAAATAGCTCAAATTACTTTGGAAATTTGAATATGGGTATACAAATTTGTATCCAACATTCATCCAAAGTTCATTAATCGCTAAGAAAGCTCTTATTATAATACGCCGAATATCTTGAAAATAAGAAATAGCAAATTCCGTGTATTTCGCGTACATTCAACATCGAATTGTATTATTTACGCATTCTAATTCCAGACGGTCGTCGGACGGCCACGGCGGCCCTTACTTCATCCCCCGTATTTGTACTGTAATCCCCTGAAAATTAATTACAGTTACGCCTTTAGGTACGTATTACGTAAATTACTCGAGCTTGTCCACGTTTAAGACGCAACTTCTGCCTATTGAATTTGGGTGTTTGTGTTTTTGTCCAAAATATTGGTCTTCGTTATGTTAATGTAATGTTAATGTAATGTAAATGTAAATTAAACGTAATTTTAAAACGAAGACGTGTTTTAAGAATTTCACTAAAATATGGTATTAATCTGCTTTACATCGTATTAATTCATAAAAGTTGAAATACCTTTAGTGTGTCTCCATGTTTTTTGTAACATTTTTAAGCTAACAGCGGTAAAGAAATCTTTAATCTAATCAGTACAAAATAGGTATTGTAAAGCGCTTTCTCCTGGCAGATTTAAGTGAAAATAAATTATAATTTTGTCAATTGGTTGTTTTATAAAACTTGATACCATAATATCGTTATCCTTAGAGAATTTTTGTTTTGTTCACTATGCGTTTCCTGTTTACTACACTAAATAATTCTTAATATTATAATTATACATTTCGTGGCCCTCATTATAAAGTCTTCGCTGTTTTAATTTAAAACATCATTTGCACGTTAATTAGTAATCAAACTTAGTTAACAAAGTCAAGAAACCAACTGGCAGGAACACGAGCAACTGTCAGCAACTTTATAAAGCTAGAGTACATGATCTATCGTGCAACTTGTAACTGATTGTGCAAACTGTGGTTCATTCGCCACGATCCGTCGTGCAACTTACAATTGATTGTAGCTCGAAGCCTGATATATTTGCCTCGGAGACATATCAACAAGAACGTTTGCGTAGCTTATTTGAATATCGAATGCATTTGACTTGTGTACATTGTATATCTTGAACGATGACGATCGAATTATTATGCCTTACCTTATTCCTTAGACAGACAGAATTGCGACATTTATTTAGCAGTAAAAGCGTACTGCAAACAGAAACAGAAATACTGGCTGTTCATCCAATATTACCACTTTCGTGTTAATGTAATGTTTAAACGTAAATCACGCCTGTTATCCCCGAAGAGGTAGGCAGAGGAGTGTAGAACACTCCTACAATTCACCAGTTACGTTTTACGTCCCAATATGGAATAGGTGGTGAGCCTATTGCCATGCACCGGGCACAAATCCAGATGGTATATAGGTAAGTATGATAAAAGAATGATATGATAGAAAAGTATGATAAAATCAAGATGGCATTTTCCAGAAGCCGGCAGAACATCAGCAGTGAAATTCCATAAATACTCAACTCGAATCAAGGCCGACGAATTGTCTAACGTTGCTACCTTGATCACGACACTTATTGAATGACAGTTGCAATATACAATAATTAGTTGTTACATTTACTTGTATGAAATTTTGATTGATTACATTATACATACATACATATTCTCACGCCAGGTCTCTTGCGGGGTAGGCAGAGAGCACCGAGTGCCCGCATCTGCCTTATTTAAAACAAATTGTTTATCACACATGTGGCTTGTAATATAACAAGAATGAAATAGTTCTAGATTTCTAAATGGACTGTAAATAAACATTAAGTAATTTGTTTCCTTTAAAAATGAACTAACAAAAGAATTTCATTTTTATGTTTGGCTTAGTCACATTCATAATTGTAGCCATGTGTTCCTCGAATTTTCAGCCGCTGTGCAGTGTTAGGCACTGTGAGATTTTAATAAGTGTAATCGTCATCAACGCTGTTCTTTTGGTCATACGGCTCATTTGATTCATTTCAGAATTAGTAGGATTCTGGCCGATAAAGAAGATTTAGATAAGATAAAGCAATATCATTGCCAAGACGTAACGATAATAGAAATAAAAATATATAATAGGTTGATAGTTATTACTTACTTACATTAAGTTCAATTGTTTAGTTTTCTTAAATGCTATCACTGAAGCCCATAGACATTTAACTTACTGTTAAAGAAGAATAAAAAATCTCATAGCCAGTTTCAAGGACGATGTTGGTCAGAAGAATGAAATTGGTTTTATTATTATAGGTACGACATTTTCGGACCCTTGGTTGCTCTTGTTCTACCACACATGTGTTAACTTCCCTTCCTTCCTTCCTGTCGTCGTCTCCCCACCCCCTAAAGATTACTTTTAAAACGACAATTAGAAGCACCTGGAATTTGGAGAACTGAACATACGTGTGTGGTTATCAAGCGTAATTTAAAAGGTGATTCTATATTATTATGTAAATTAGGTGACACAGATAAGTAGATCCATTCATCCCGCACAGCTGCGTATTAGTTGCATGTTTGAGCGTGTTCAGTTGATTTTCAAACCGTTGAGTCAGTGAGTCCTTCCAGCAAGCGAGTTAGTGGTAGTGGCTCACTCAACTCAACTTGGTGCGGTAGTCAGTATCGGCCGTGCCGCTTACGTCGCCGGGCGGACGCGTTGCTCGGAGCCGGTGGCATTGTAAGCTTGTTGTTATGGCGGCTGGATTCGTGGGCTCCACGAAGAGTTTTCCGTTCTCCTTCGACGTGGATGTGGAGGAGGAGGAGCCCGGCAGGAGCACGCCGCACCTCAGTAAACGCATAGGTTAGTTCTATGTTAGTTGTCTGCGTCGTGTTAGCTGTTCGTACATGTCTGCCGCAATGTTTTTAATGGTTTGTTTCCGTAGGTTCTAGATTTTATTACTAAATTGCCGTACGTATTTGTATTAGATAAGGTGTTTTTTATACATTTATGATTTTTTCGTGATCTATATGTAAACTATGTCGTCTACTATTACTGTAGTCTTTTGTTTTTGGTTATGTTTATTTAAAATGACGTTAATATCTGTATTACTACTTAACTATAATTGTACTGACTATTTCACAAGTAATTAGGCTATCATGGTTATAAATGTCTATTTTTAGTCACTACAATGTATATTTTCGAACAGTTAGCTAAAACAAATTATGACATTTCTTTGGTCTATCATTAAAATATATAATTATAATAAATAATATTGTATATGTATAATTATGTCTAATTTAGCGGTATATTTATTTGTTATTAATTAACTGGTTCAGGTAAATTTACGTTAGAAGATGTAGGTATTTTACTGAACGATAATTTGTTTATTAATTGTTACGGTTATTAACCAGTTATATTATACACTGGTCTAAAGGTGTAGAGTTAACAATGTTTTGGTGCTCACTGCTCACTCTGCTCAGTGCTCACAGCTAACAATGCGTTGCCGCGGGACGGTCGCCTCGTGCGATCAATAGCTCACATCAGCTGACTCCGCCGGTCGACCTAGTATAAACGATCAAAATAAGTAGGTATACTGACAGAATATATTCACTTAGAAAATACTAAACATTTTTATTGACAAATAAGTGTATTCATATTTTCTTGATTATGTTTCAGACAATTCTTGAATTAAATTTTTTGACTATTTAAGAAATTGAATTTTGTTCTTTTTTTTATTCAATATTATTGGAATTACAACAATGGATATAATGAAATGCATAAATTCTTACCTTCCAAATGCTGAGACCTAATTTTACCTTTCAATTGTTGCGACCCAAAAATGTTAGCTGAAGTTCATCAAGTCTTCAAGCGAAATACATCGAAAACCGTAGATCCAAATTGTAACGAGGATCAGGTATGAAAGCGAAACGCTGCGTGTAACGCAAGATTTGTGAAAATCAACTGTAAATATATTTAATTGTTGATTAAACCAGTATTAAACACTGCCATCATCATCACCTCATCTCAGTTCACTGCTGGACATAGGCGTTATATACTTTTATTTTACAATTTTAGAATTCCACGCGGACGAAGTACCGAGCACAGCTTGTTAGATTATAACTTTTAATTCATTATGTTTTTAAGTATTTTAAATTAAATACAGATCAGATACATATAGCCACGCCTGATCGAAAGGAAACAAAATGTGTAAAAACAATGGCAGATTAATATCGAGGAGCGGAATGTCTCTGTAATTATGGTCATTGTTTCCTGTTGAGCGTTCGAGTGTCGAGTTTGAAAACTAATTAAATTTGATGAGGGTAGGTTCTGCGTCTGATTTGTTGCAATTGTTACGATGCTGTTCCGGTGCAAAGTATTAATATACGTATGATTCATTTGGAGTTACTAAGCGAACATTTTTCGTTGTGTTGTTTTTTTCGTTCATGTCTAGGGAATGAAACTGAATAGGAATGAAACTGTTTAAATTCTTTCACTTTAAGAAGAAACTTTGATAGTTACTTTTCTACGTAAAGGTAGCTTTAATATTGCAACACATTTTTAATTTATTTAATGTCCCTATACATATAGATAATTGCAATATTTAGTACGAGGATAAATTTAGACACCGGTTTATGAATATCAAGTTACATAAACCCAAAAAAACTCGGCCACGGGTATCCAGGCAGAATCATAGTAAAAAGAGGTAAATACGAGCAGATAGCTCACGATCATAATATATGTACGTACATTAAAAACTACAAATATAATATTCAATCAGAATAATATCAATTGAAATTTTATATCGAGATATTCAACAAATGTGTTTATCTATTAAACATGTCTTTTGAGGGATCCTTATTTCTCAATATCTGTCACATTTTGGACATCTGAAAACAACGCCGAGCGTGCAGATGAAGGGATTACCTCTGTGTTTATCGCACGCCTATCTCAGAGCTACTTCGGTGCGTAGGCAGAGGATTTTAATTCATATGTATAAGGTATACATAGGTAGGTACATTAAATTTTAATGATTGTAATTGGAAGCTTTAATACTGAGAAGCAAATAACACTTTATATAGCAGTCAATGCAATAGGTACTCTTCTTCATACCGCTTATTACATTCTGAATATATGTATAACTATGGCAATAGTATAATTCTGACTGATGATGTACAATTAGAAGTAATTGCTTATGCAACCACGCGATCTTGATACTCGCGAATTAAATCACAAGATGACAGAGAACAACATTGTAATTCTCTCAAATGGATACTCAAATACTTAATAGCTTAAAAATTTGCAACATATTTATACTGACTGTCTCGTTGGTCGTGTTATTTGTAAGTGCGATTGCCGATCGGGAGATCCTGGGTTCATTCCCGCGTCGGGCACTACTAAATATTTCTAATTTATGTTTGCTAGTAGTGGCTCGCAGTCTGGATATGTGCCTGGTGTATAGAAATAGGCTCACCACCTATTCCATAGTGGGACGGACACGTAAATGGTGAAAAGTGGGAGTGTTCTACACTCCCCTGCCTACCTCCTAGCTAATGAATTACAGGCGTGATATTAAGTTATATGTTACGTTATACTTATACTTGCAAAAAAACATGCAATATGATGATACATGATAGTTGTATTTGTCTATATCACACGTGAAATTATTTGCTCATTGTAAAGATATATCAGCCGCATTTGACAGTCTCCTAGGACGTAACAACGAGTACCAAAAATATCTGACAATGAGCCGACTAGCCATTAACGTTATCTACACGACACTCGTAAATAATATATGTGTGGAAGTGATCAATTTGATCATGATTTTCTTATTGATGAATACGATACAGAGAGGGACGAAGTGTGATTAACTGCTCAGAAACATATCTTTTAAAAAATACTTTGTTTTGTTTGATTCGATGTGAAAAATGTATCGATTGCTTCCCACAACACGGTCTACGGTCATGTCGCCGATAACTTATCTCGATGTGATTAATATAGTCGCAGCACTGTATTTCCCACATGGAATTGCATGAATAGCGATAACAGGTGCAGGATATTTTACGGTAATCGCTAGTCAAACAGCTGACAAGGTTGATCGTTCGCGACGCGACCGCCGTGAAAATCATTTTGTTAAACACAAAAGCGTGTCGTAGAGTTGTGCCGGTGCCAGCCCGTGAACGTTCAGTCGCTGTTCAAACACGTATAACAACGCACAACGCAATACGTTAGACTGGTCAAAATAATTAGTGAAAATATGTGTTTTTAAAGTGCTTTCCCTCCGTGTCAGTTGGTATAGTTAGCGCGCGTTTCCACAAACGATGCGAGTGACCGCGTCTTGTCCCGCAGGTTGTTGTCAATCAGCGATTTTTTTTTTTATAATTTCAGCCTTACCTTGTTATCGGGGATACATAAGTGAGTTGAAATAGTTTTGTTGTCAACATCGATGTGGTCTGTCGATTCTGTCAGTGTCTCTTGATGTCACATGAGATTTTGTTTTATAATTTTCCTCTGTTATTACGCAGATTTCAGCTCTCAATAAAAAATTTTCGTCACGTGCCTCCAATTGTTTCGCTAACAGCGTGATAATGGCACTCGCAGAGCGCGAAACTTGATAAAACTAGAAAACAACTCAGAATTGAAAATGCCAGAACATTTCTGCAAATGACAAATTATTTAGAGTTATTGAAATATTCTATTTTGGTTACGTATGTCATGAAATCTTTAAAAAAAGACCTATAAATAATCACTTTTTAAAAGTTATTCTGCGAACTCTTCATTCTAATTTTAATGTGAATACACAATACGTGTTTATTGCGATGTGTATTAAGATCTACATTTGTAATGCAACTATAGTTTGTATAGATATAGCAATGATAAAATTTGTAGATAATATTGTTAAATAACCTATCATCTGTTTGATTAGACTACGCTTTTCAAATAGTAAGATGCATATGTATCGAATGACTTGTACTAAATATTTTGCTCAATTGAATCCTAAAATACAGTGTAACGTACAGTTTATGTCTAAAATATTTAAAGTCGATGTGTGTTTGCCATGTAATTCCAAAATTTTTTATTGGCTTCTTCAGCTATTTATAGTAGTGTATATTGTACTGAACACGCAACACCGCAGGTAGTTCTTATGTCCATAATTTTGAACAATGAAAATACAAATTGGATACCTTTATTTCATTTGAACTGTATTTACTTTCGGAGTTCATTTGCGACTAGTTCGTTCTAGAACAGCTTGATATTATTTTAGCTGATGACTATAGAAATACATATTATATTTGGTACGTTCCACGGGCAACGTTTAGGTACATGCGTACATTTTACCAGAAACGCCACTAGCAGTGACAAATCAGTTTGTTGGAAACGATTTGTAATTTATAGGTCTTTGACTCGGTTTGCGCGAATGGTGGGCGGTTGGCAGTGTTCCCCCTCTCAAAATAACGCATAGCGCCCTCGTCGCGAGATACCATTACTTTTGATGTT
>DWTO01000632.1:0-19782 GCA_018244755.1 Jemadia pseudognetus | reverse complement strand
CACTTTTCATCAGTTACATTTACGTCCCACTATGGAATAGGTAGTGAGCCGATTGTCATACACCGGGTACGAATCTAGATTTCAAGCCATTACTAGAAATTTCCAATTAGGAAAACTCTATAGTACCCTACACTCGATTAAGGAGGCAGTCTGAAGAAAGAATTACAGAAAACTTTTAGACTGAAACTAATGAAGAAAAGAAATGGTAAATTTTGTTTTATTTTGACACTGACACACCATTAATATATCAAGTGTCAAACGACTGGAGAGGGAGACCAGACATGGAGGTAGTTGCATCACTGGTTACGATCATTTTCAATATTGAAACTAGTACATTTATTATAATTTCTATTTTAATATACTTATGTTTATACTAACACTAACATACATAATTCAGTTGTTACACTACGTAAAAAACACGCGTAGAGTTATCGTTAGTATCGTGATATATCAACAAATAATATGAGTAAATTATATAAATATAAGTCGACGTACTCGTACGTACTATTAGAATTCCTCAAAATACTTTCCTATACCTACATAGCAGATTCAACATTGCTACTATTCATTGAACTCGAAATAATGTTCTACCCTTCTAGTGGCTACCCGTTCAGTTCCAAAAATCAGTACATAATGGATACATACTTACCTAATTGGATAATGGATACATACTTACCTAATTGTTAATTTTCATTGCCAGGCGGCGTTAGAAACGGTGAGATGCGAGGAGCTGCAGCTGGAATTATCAGCAGCGATGCGGGCGCGCGGGACTTCGACCACCGCAACCTGGTCCACGCCGCCCACGCAGCCCGCCACGGAGATAGAGCGCATCATGGCTAAGATTGAACAGGACAACCGCATCCTCGCTGAGCTAGAACATACACGGTCCACTACGCATGGTAATTACAATAACGTGCCAATTACCGTGTCAAGGCTATTTACCGAACGCCTTTTGTGTCGTTATATAACTGTTTATGGAATTATTCTCATATTTATAATGAAATAATGATACTGTGAGTTTTATAATGTGATTGTTCAGTGCAAACGGTCTAATTCGTTTTGTCAATCTTAATTTGCCTAATTTCAACAGTCTCTTGAATATGCTTGGTGATGTAATATTGTTGTTGCAATTTGGTTTTTGGTACATGATGTCAGTAACTATTGAATTGATATCATTTACTTGTTTTAGGTATCCAGTCGAGTGGATCCAACCAAGCGCTGGGCGAGTTTCATTCACCAACGCCGTCGCCCTTGCCGCATTCGTATACAGGGACAGGGCATATGGCCCTCTGCCAGAGTAACACCATGCCCACTCTCTCCTCGCTTCACGCCACCGGACAGTTCACCGCACCTAGCTCTAATTCCGTTAACTATTCGATGAGTGCGCACAATCCTACATCTTACACAAACCCCGTCTCCGCCTATACCACAAATTCTTTTGGTTTATCCAATGCTCATCAAGTAACTTTTACCAATCCAGTAACAGCTCCACTGGTTAATAATATCAGTCAAATTTCAAGTACATTAGCGGGTCTGCAGAGCAACCTTCAAAGTATCACGGGGAATGTAGCAGCAATGAATTTGGGTGGTACTTTAGTGGGGCCAGGAATAACGAACACCATAGCAGGATCGGGACTCACGAGTTGCTTGAATAATCCGCCAACAAGTATGCCCGGAGGACTGTCGAGCACACTTACTGGCATGCAATCTACCTTCCCTGGAGGTCTTGGGAATACATTATCGAACCTTACTGGCGGACCACAAATTGGAGTGCTCAATACAAGTTTGACGGGTACCGGCACGTACGGCGCTGGTGCGGGTACTTATACAAATCCACTTCTTTCTAGCGGTCTAGCAACCAATGCTATGAATATTAAGTTAAAACCTATAGACGAAATAGATCTTGGCTTAGGTAGATATGGGACTAACACTACTTCAATAGTTAGAGCAACGACTCCAGTAACACCTCACCAACCGTCATGGAGCCTAGGATTAGATAGCCAGTTTGGAACTGATAGGCTAGGAGGCATAGATACGGGATTCAGTCATGATCGAAGCCAAAGAGCTTTGTCGAGAATAATGCCGAATTCTGGATTGGATTTGGATGGTAATACATAGTTTGATGTTGTGGGATGTTTTTTTCTTGATTTGTTTTGGTAAGATTTAAACATAAATTATAACACAATTTCATTTACAGTTCGAAACACGCACTATATGAACGGTAGTGCACCGTCAGAACCTTTGGTCGATATGTTAGATATCCCTGGCAGAGGGCGTTGTTGTGTGTACATTGCGAGATTTAATTACGATCCTCCAGAGTAAGTATATGTTTATAATATCCAATGGTTAACCGCTATTTGTAAATTGTCGCAAAAACGTCATACCTATATGATAAAGTCAATGCGGTTTACCTAGTAGAATTGATAGTCGAATTTAGAAAGTTAGAAAACGAGTCAGGCTTAGCGCTTTTTACGATTCGATTGAGTAGCGTATCGACAGAAAACTAAATTGTAGAAATATGCAATTAATGTGTGATATATAATTGTTTTCAGTATCGATAACCCGGAAGGTGAGATGTTGTCAATAAATGCCGGTGATTATCTAATAGTTTGGGGACCGCTGGATCCAAACGCCACAATGCTAGACGCTGAACTATTAGATGGCCGTAGGGGTATTGTACCAGCAAACTTTTGCCAAAGATTGGTCGGGGAAGATCTCGTGGAATTCCACCAGGTACACTGTCGGGTCCATTCGATATTATACGTATATGTTTTGTCACAGTTTTACCGATCTCAGATTTTCTTTCAGCAGTCGCAGGTGGTGGCGGCTACTTTCCAAATCGATGATACAAACACAACAGCTATAAGTGATATTTCTCTTAGCCGTGATGTGGCTCGTCTTAGCGAAGTTGTTGACATAAGCGATGGGCCCGAAGATGACGATAATGGTAAATATCTGTAATTTTAATAAATTATTATGGAATCTTCTCAAAATTCTATCGACATTAGAATTAGCAAATGTTTCATGAAATGCCATAGACGACATAACATTTCACTAACGTACGGATATTTTGATAGCACAGTTAACATTGGTTTTAAGAATATAAAACTTGTAAACATTAAAGAAGACAATATGTGATACAAGTGAAACTTGATAAATATCACTACTGAACATCTTAACTAAATTATTTCAAATATATATATATACCTTTGCACATTGAAGATATATAGTTGTTAAGAATAATTCAGGTGTTAAATATATTGTTAATAGAGTGTAGAATATAGGTAACAGGAAATATTTTACCTTCCAGTTTAAAAAGTTAAATTATAAACATTGTGTTAAAATATTTTAAGAATTTAATTCTAGTGTTGTTACAATTATTTTTTTTCTGGCTTTGTTAATTAATCGTGTTTATAGACTAGACGAATAGCATAGTTGATTGATTTAGAAACAGAGGAATCTTATTTTACTTACTAGTACCTTTTTACTCTGCATGACAAATCCTGAACGCATTTAATGCACTCATTTGAACATCAAATCACTGACATTTGTTACATGATTTGAAAATAAAAAGATGTAAAAAAAGAATTGATTATTTGCTTTATGCATTTGGGACATTTGCCATTGAATTGCATTCTAGATATCTATAGTTGAACCTTCCCATTTTTCTCCCATCCCGTTACCAATGGACTTCGCCGCACGCTTCTTCGCCTATCACACGCACTTCGCCTCGCTGGCCGCTCTCCTATTCGCGATCTGCCCTCGGACCTGAACAGCAGAGCTGTTTTTCTCGTCGCTAGTGCCCGCACCACGGCAGCTCACTCTAGAAAGGCAGCTAAACAAGTCCGTGCTCATCGGATGGACGGCGCCCGAAGGCGTCCAGCAGGCGAACATCGACAGCTACCACGTGTACGTTGATGGCGTCCTCAAAACCACAGTGAAGGCCACAGAGCGCACCCGCGCTTTAGTCGAAGGCGTAGATTCCAACCGAGTAAGTGATCTTTAGGTGTTACGACTAAAATTCATCATTTTACTTTTATCATTTGTCATTATTTTGAGCACCTTTTACATAGATAGTCATTGGATGGTACAATGTCAATGTTAGATTCCTAGAAGCGATTATTACCAAAGTTTTCTGTTTGAGTTTTATATTTCATCATGTGTTTTTTATTAAAATGAAACATTTTATAAGGAGTGTATATTCGTAATTAATTGTTTAAAATAGAATCAATTGTAGTCGTGTCATTAGAAGAACGTACTGTCCATTATTCACAAAATCTTAACTCATATCCTTCTCACTCCAAAGCCTCACCGTATCAGCGTCCGCTCCGTGACGGCGTCGCGCCGCACGTCACGCGACGCCGCCTGCACCATGGTGATCGGCAGAGACACGGCCAACATGGGGCCGACGTGCGTGCGCGCCAGCGGCGTCACCTGCTCACAAGCCATCATCTCCTGGTTGCCAGCCAACTCTAACCATCAGCACGTCGTTTGTGTCAACAACGTTGAAGTAAGCTTATTTATAGGGCTATGAGGCGTTAAAAGCTATATTTTGTGATTTTGATGTAAATCAGGGCGATTGGTGCTTGCTGGTGAAACAAAAGTTTAAATTTAAGTTAGTGATTCATTTTTTCAAACTTGTTTAGTTGTGTAACTTTTCCATAGGTTCGAACTGTGAAGCCCGGCGTTTATCGTCATACAATAACGGGCCTATCACCGAGCACACAGTATCGTGTTACAGTCAGAGCGAAGCACTTAAGAGCTGGACCTCCAGGCGTTCCAATCGAAGAAGCCCCGGGAGCGTACACAGACTTTAGAACCCTCCCCAAAGGCCTACCGGATCCACCGAATGAAATTATGGTACTTGTAACTGTTATAAATAAGTTTTAGCATGACGTGGATAAAGCATGCTGTTGTTCGAAATTTTTTACACTACACCCACAACCCCTGCCCGCGAGTACATACGATAAGACGTTTTTACCTACCATAACAAACTTAGATGTCCGATAGTGGAGTGCAACAATCATGTAAATAACCCGGATTTAATAATTCCAAAAGCTTTTACCAAAACGATGTGAGCGTATTAGCACACGCAATAAAGATAGCTTACATGCTCACAGTGTGTGATGAATCTCCTCATATTTACTCTCTCACCGATACATACACTACCCTGTTGGCCCTTTAAAGTACTACCACAACCTCAAAGCACGCGGCACCTTGGACAATCTCGAAGAAGTCGCGTCAATCGCAACCATAAATCCAGCGCCAGGATAAATTTATAAATCTCCGTTCACCTTGCTGCTAGATTTGCAAATCCCTTTTGTGATGTCGGATCCTCCCTTTTGGTGTGGCTTTTAGTATGTATGACCTGGACATAGTTGTCAAAAATGTCATAAACCAATTGGCCTAAAGATATTGGCTGGATTATTGGTGGTGATTGGTGCGGTGTCGCAGGTGGAGGCGGGGCCTCAGGACGGCACACTGCTTGTGACGTGGCAGCCGGTCCTCCGTCCGCCGGCGTCCGGGCCCGTCACCGGATACGCAGTTTACGCAGATGGCAAGAAAGTGACGGACGTTGATTCGCCCACCGGCGACCACGCTCTCATCGACATTGGCAAACTGATCGGCCTCAATCCTAAATGTGTCACTGTAAGTATTCGTATCCGCTTTAGCCTATGCGAGCGCCACGTACTAACGCTTATACTTGGTGACTGTGGACTAAGTGTTATCGCTATGTTACACGCATTGTTTGCATATACATATTTGGAGCTGGGTAATCCTCACCGACAAATTTTAAGTGCTCATTAACATCGGTGATGATTTATTCCCGTTGGCTTCGTTACAGGTGCGTACAAAGTCTCGAGACAGCCAGTCCAGTGACAGTCAACCGACGCCCATCCCGCCGGCTGTACTCCGGGGGGTCGCGTCGAGGATGCCCCGGGGGCCCGGACCGGGACCCGCTCAGCCGGGATCTGGTTTTCGGGGTATACAGCGCCCGCAACAATATCAACAGCAGCAACAAGTTATAGAACACGATGAGAATCTTTCTGATAAAGAAATTTTCCCATCCGCTAATCGCCACGATCATCCGCAGACAACTCAGGTGATAACTCGTTGATTCTGTATACTATTTTTTGTATATATTCTTGTTTATTTTGAGTAATCGATCGAAAATAATTTAAATTACATCAAAGATAATTTGATGGAACAAATATATTGTTTTTTTTTTAATATTATTAATATAGCTATTATCAAAAGTATATTTCAATTTATAGCTTTGTTTTATACGAAAAGGATAGACTTGCTTATAAAAGTTATTTGTGAATAATTAATTCATCGTAACGTAATATTAAATATATTTATTGATAATCTAACCTACCTACATGTTGCCACAGCACTCGGTGTACATTTAGTTTGCAAATCAATGTTGTGTTACGTCTGTGTCTTAAATTTTATGTTTGCCACTAAGTATTTTTTATTTTCATATTATTTTACGTAATATGTGCTTTTACATTATTATTATTATAATTTGATACTTTTCATGACTTTTCTCGTCTGTGTCTTCTTAGATATCATTACAATTATAATCGATGTCATTATGCTCTCTTCTTGCGTGACGAGTGATTTATTATTGATCGTTTTGTTCTCCGTAGGTACAACTTTTATTGCAGTCAGTAGTTCCGTTAAAAACATGTTTGTGGACGTAGATCGCTCGTCGCGTAAGTTCGGTGTTGCAAAGTGCACTCTTTATACTTTTTCCTGTGGTTCTGTCGCTGGCATCTGTTAAATGTCCAGTAGTTGTCCGCCGGACGGTCCCGACGTGGCCAAGCGCGCCGTCAACGATAGCTCATGCACTCGGCTCCAGCGTTCAAAATTCAAATGCATACTGCTTGCGACTAGATCTGTAGTCTCTAGTGCTATTGGCCGATACCCGACAACGCACAACACCTTACAGATACTTAGAACAGATAAAGAGCTTGTAATTTGTGACACAGACAGACAGCCATCATGGAGCCCATGTGATGTTACCATGTCACTAATTCTTTAATCTTGCCTCTCTCTCTCTCACATAACTGTTATACACCTTTCCGTAGCCTACGACTGGATTCGGCACAGGCCTCCTAAAGAGTATATTCGACAAAATAACCCCTTCGGTAAGGAATTTTAACACGTCTTATCAAGTATTTTTTTTTATTTTTTGTTTTTTTATTGAACTTTATATACACACCTTATTATGTATATTTTATTTAGAGTACAGCCAGTTTTTTAATTTTAGTTTGAGAGTGACTTTTAATTTATTAGTTAATTTAATTAGTTATTATTATTATTTCATTTATAAGTATTTACTTACACAGTGTGCTAGTATACAATAGAATGATATATATATACGTATTTACTAAAGTAGACATAATGATAATAATCAGTCCATAAAACTGACATTTTCTTTGAGTATGCTTTTGTAAATATAAAACTAGACAAAGACAACACATAAATTAATAACATTAGATAAATTGTAATTGTTAGAAAAATACAATTTAACTTTACTTATATTTATTTTGCTGTTTAAATAAAATACTGAAATGATAGCATAATAAGCGGCAGTATTAATTTAGTGTTGCCCGCAAATTTAAAAATAGATTAAAAATATTAACTAGCGTTAGATAGGACTGCTGACGAATGAATTCGTTAGCTTTACATAAGAGACACGTTTCTATACATATCTACGAATATATGTATGGCTACTAATAGCATCGACTTTAGAAGTTATGAAAGCTTATTGATTATCCATTACATTTAACTCTAACTCCATACTCATTGACCCTTATCGAGCCATCGTCACGCCATACAACCATCAGTTACCTTACCACTCGAAGAAAAATAAATATTTAGTCGCAAAGCAAAATGTATAGAACTACGGCCAAAACAACTCAACGACTATATATTGCTTCTCGGCGACAAATTTTAATTTCCACTTCAGCTTTCTTCTACTATGCAGCTTATAACTCTCCGTGCCTCACTTAATCATCCTTAGGTGATGTCTGTATATAAGTATATATTTATATATACACGCATATTTTACGATATTAGCTTCATAATAATCAGTTGAGTTTACAGTGATTCACGCTTCGGGCTAATGTGTTCAAGAGAAGAGACTTAGAATCGCATCATTCGACTATACAGCACGAGCATTTCAATCATGCGTCACGTAAAGTTCACTTTGTGTTGCCACTTTTGTGTTGTGTGTTAAATGTTGAATGACCGTGTGGTACTATCAGCAATCGGGGATACCGGCCATCGAAATCACTAAAGAGGGAGCCACCGAGCTGGGGTGCGAGGATGAGGAGTCGTCGCGCCGCCGCACGCAGGTCTGCGTTCTCTCCTAGATGTCATCGATGTGATCTCCATGTGCTGCCACTGTTCACTATGCTATCTCTTTTTCTCAATTTTGTGCGGACTTCTCAATCACGAGTTTTCCACTTTTCGTTGTTTCTGTGTTGTCATCTTCACTTGTTTACTGTCGCGTCCTGGATGTTCGATGCTACACACGACACGGATCCCACGTCCTATGACACTTATGGTGATTGCATACACGTTTCACGTTCTCCTCACATAAAGACCCGAATGAAAGTTTTAGGATTAGGTCAATCCAGATCGGACGCCGTCCTCACAGAGCACTCGATACAAAAACCATATCATCCAGCATGTGCAGCGCGTCTTTGTATGATTGTATCTGCATGTTGTCTTGGCTTCGACTCTTACAACTCAGAACAAAACTCTCTCACACACCTCTTCACCGCGTGTACATGTCAATTAAGAGGTTCTATTAGACACAATGACAATTAATTATTATGTATAAAACTATGTTGGTACCCACATAAAAGATGTAATTTGTAAAGTAAGTTTTGGATTTGCCCATAAATATCGTATCGCTGCGAAACACATTTTGATAATGAGACTGTTGTAAAGAAATAATCGCTGCAAAAAATATATCTCTGTGGTTTCAAGTGTAACCGCTGCACGCTAGCTTTCGTTGTGCATGGGGTTGCCTAGTGTTTCGGCGGAATGTCTTGTTGAATTTAAACAATTGCAGGTGAAGGTAAAGTTATTATTGCTTACAAACGCATACCGCCAAAGAGAAAAAATATATTTATGACGTGGCTATGAGCTTTTATGAATTGCTATTGGCTTTGTTATGGAAAATCTAACCTTATTAATGTGTTGGTTCGTACGGACGTCAGCAGCAACCGTCCCAACCTGTGCAAGCATCGCAGCCGCCTTCGAGTCAGCCGTACCCGAGTACACCAGCCTTCCATGGCACGCAGCAACCCCAATCGTATCCACCCCCCGGCCAGTTCACAAGTAGCCAGCCACCCGCGTACCCCGGCCAGCCGCAGCAGCAGTATCAGAACCCGCCACCGAGGAATCATCACGAGAGAGGACGACCACCTAACCCTCACCAGGTAATTCATTATTAATGCTTAATGTGTCTAGGTATATGAAAAACAATAATTGGTATAATAGAAACTCTAGATTCTAAATAATGGTTTACATGTAAAAAATACTGTTATTTACAATCATTATTATGAGATCTGTATACATTCACAATTCTCAACTACACAATTCTTACTCCAAAGCGAAAAAACTTAACCATTTCACCTGATTGCTCCAGATAGTATATGAGTACATTGTTAATTTTTTAGAATAATGGTACGTACTGTAAGAATCATGTGTAAGGTTGACAAGGGATGTCATTACATTCTTTAATTTTGTAATCTCTTGCCAGTCTCATTTCTGGGGTTTGGGGAAAATAATATTATGATCATTTTGTACTTAGCAACCAATCCAAGGACAAGGCCCCATGGCTCAGTACGGGTCACGCGGGGCACCCCCGCCGGGACCACGCGGCCCGATGCAGGGCCCGCGCCACCAGGCGCAGGGGCATCCTCAATCGAAGAGAAGTCGCTATTTCATCGCTCTGTTCGACTACGATCCGACCACCATGAGCCCGAACCCGGAGAGCTGCGACGAGGAATTGCCGTTCAGCGAAGGAGATACTATCAAGGTACCTTATAATTGTTAAATATGTTTGTACCAGGAGGTTCTACGTAGTACAGTATTTCATATATAAGTACCTCAGAGACCGAATATACCACCAATATTAGGACTTCATGATGTATAATTTTCTTTCTGTTTCTCTGCATTGCATTTTATATCTTCTTTATAACATTTCTGTCGTGTGTTAAATATTACCGTAAGTCATTTCACGTATTTATGGAAACATTATAAAATTTCTCATTGCCACCTAGTTCCAATTATAATTGTTCGACTACATTTCACTGCTATTAATATTTAGATAGCTCGCCGTCCCTGATATGTTCGCACTTCACTTATTATCCTTGGAGTTCCACACAATGAATGACCATCATGGAAACGATGTAAATAATATAAATATACATGATATTTTCAAGGTGGTTTGTGTGATAGGTGTGGGGAGACAAAGACGCGGACGGCTTCTATTGGGGCGAGTGTCGCGGGCGGCGGGGCTACGTGCCCCACAACATGGTGGTGGAGGTGTCGGAGCAGGAGGCCACGGGGCAGGGCGCCAAGCCTCGGGACAGGTGGACGGACGCGTACGCGAACCAGCCTGTGCGTCGAATGGTCGCACTGTACGACTACGACCCACAGGAACTGAGCCCGAACGTTGACGCTGATGTTAGTAACCTCTTTACAGATAAAAAATTTCTTGAGACATTAGGAGTATGTATATGTATATGGGAATAAATGTGAGTCACAAAAGTGGGCACCTGTTTGTTCATGAAAATATTAAAAATGATTCTGGTAATCAAATTTTGATCCAATTGAAAACTGTTCGGTACGTAAGGAAACATTGATGGCACTGTTATTGTAATAAAAACTTTAATGTCCATAATTGCAGGCTGAATTAAGTTTCCAAACGGGACAAATCATTCACGTCTACGGCGAAATGGACGACGACGGCTTTTACATGGCGGAAATAGAGGGTGTGCGTGGTCTCGTGCCGAGTAATTTCCTGACCGACGCCAACGACCAGTACGCCACCGCGGGTCAAACCAGCCAAGGTAAAGCTTAACTTTTTCAAGGTATACACTCAAATTGTTTTTTCACATGTACCTTTTGCCTACCCATTTATTTAAATTGTTAATGCCGCTTCTGGGAAGTAAGTGTAGACGTTAATACGATATGCTTATTATTAGTTTTGCCTATGACAAGCATTATAGTCTTTAGATTGTTTTTGATTTTACTCACATACACATCTCTGTATAACTGTAAGCATATGGAACCCGAGAAGAACGGTACCAAATACGAACCCCTCGTAGGGATTAGCGACGTAACCACTCAGGGGTGGCCTATGTCCAGCAGTGGGCTGCAATCGGCTTATAATTATAACGACGCCAAATATATGTATATCTTCTTACAATATTAATACTAATAGAAAAAGAGCTATATTATATGTCTTATATATCTTCTACTTATTGCTAGAGATTTTAAGCTCAAGCACTTGGTGTTCTACTTTGGACTGAGTTAGTCACAAATTTTTGTAGCATAGCGGTTTGGCGAGATTATACCTTCGCTTTATATCTTGGGTACATTTTATGACTCAAATGTCACCAATATAAACTCTGATTATCTTTTGATTATGCTTAAGCAGCGACATGTTTAATTTTTAATGTAATTCGTAATAAAAGAATTTTATTCTAAAACTGTTGAAGCGTTAATATATATGTATAGACGACGTTACAGTAAAAGAAAGAATATTACAAGAACTCGTCTTTAGTTATTGAGCCTAGCGAAATTTTGTATGCTATTAGCCTGTGCAATGTTATTGTGTTTTGCACAGGTGCAGGAATGGCCAGTGGCAGGCCAGGAATGCCTGGCGCCATGATGCCTGGTAGTGGCGTTGGACGAGGAAGGGGGGCTCCAGGCGCCGGTGCCCGGGGGCCCCCGCCGCCGCCAAGAGACAACGTTGCACCCACCGCCAGGAACCATCACCGCAAAGCAGGTACAATCATTTCTAATTCTGTGTACTGTGTAGAGCCGCGATCGGCTTTTCGATATTCGCTGTTATAGTTATTCTCCCTGTTAGCAAACAATTACAATATACGGCTTAGGTAAGTCCGGCCGATGCGCGATCAGCGTCTATTCTGATCACTAAGAGCTTTGAGTGTTTCATGTTTGCACCTTGGACTTGTTATGTGACTACTGAAAGACGCTAGCTATTTCGCTCTGGAACTTTCTATCATCTTTCTTGTACACGGTGTTGCGATTGCGATGGGACTCGTCTGCGAACTGTACATTTCCAATTTGGGTCTCATTATGGTCTTCGTTCGGGCGAGAGCTCAACACATAAATGATAACGGACACAAAATGTTGTATTTTTTTTCCTTGACGAAATAAATATGTATATAATACCCGAGTGAAATACGTTCCGAATACGAGTCCGGTTGCAATCTACGGAGCACAAAGACTCTTGGTGTACACTTTGCTAATAAACACTATCTTGGATTACACAGTCACTGACACCGTTCAAAGTTTGAATACACGCGAAAAGACTATACCCCATAGGGTGAACACAAGGAAGCATCAAGGGCATCAGCAAACCGCGTTCTCGAGGGTTACCTCTGCAATAAAACAGGGCAACTTTATTTTGTTTTCGTCTGCGTTATCTATCTATCTGTCTGTTATATTTTTTATTTTTGTCACGAGTTATCGAAGTACCGACACGTTAGTTCACGTAGGGAAGGCTGATTATACACGCAACATAAGGCACAGATATCACGGTGTGCGTGAAGTGTGATCCAAGATACAAAGTGGTTTTCTGTGGTCACTATATATGTTGTGTGTATTGTCTGTTTGCTAGATGCCTGCCCTCTTCCCCCTTCTCAGTTAGACCACAACACATGCGCCAGTAATCCAGAACAGGCGAATTCGCAGGTAAAAAAAAATATACCGTTTATATGACCCACAACAATTATACTACTTCAATGATACTATGCAACGATACTAGACGTTTTTTTAGTTGGAATATCACTTCATTATTTTTTAGTCTTTGGTTTCACTTTCCTTCTTCTTTCTGTTTTTTCTTTCTTACTTCGTTTCCTTTATTTATTAACGCTCAGTGTGCCCTCCGACAACTGCGAGGGGCTTGGTCCATTTCGCAATACGAACGAAATGATCATGATGACCATTTAACTAAGAACACATCATTAGTCCTCATTCATCAATATACTGGACCAAATCGTACATACAGAACAACACTGGCGTGTGCTTCACTGACATTAAAAATACCATGACTCATTCACTGTATTCGAACAAACTCTCAAGGCCCGTGAATTGTGGTCCAATACTAAGCGATTACGGAATTGGAACAGACACTTAAATAGTACGAAACCATTAAATTTTGTTGATAACTTTCGAAATATGGACGTAATCGTATAGTACTAAGGAAAATCTTTGAAAGCTTTTGGTGTTTTTATTTTAAAGCATGTTTGTGTGTTAGCTCTGTACACTTCTTATTTAATTGTCATTTATTTACTGATATGTGACAAAGCTTTAATTTTGTTTTTCTTTTTGAATTTTTTTTTCCGGCTATATACCTACCTATTTTCGTCTTTTTATCATCTGCTTTCGTATATGGCAATGCATGTTAGAGCTGTTTCACCTATTACAGTATTTTAAGAGAACAATGTGATCCTGATGCTTAAAGAATGTATAGATCCCAAAGCATGCAAATATTTTGAATATTTTTACCAATGTAACTATGATATCAAACTCTTGCCCCATATATAGTCAGGTTTCATTAGAAAAATTTACTATTCTCCACAACTACTATATGAAAAGAAGTCCTTCAGAATATTCATTTTAAGCTCCTGTTTGATTGAGAATGGACACATTCAAATGAATAACCTAGCCTTACTACTTACGATAGAGCTTTCAAAGAGGTTTGCTTATAGCGTGTGGAATCATACATATAATATCAGAGGCAAGATGATATCAGAACATTCGAGAATCATTAGTTAATACATTTTGCTAGTGACATCTATGAGGCGTTGCATAGTCCACTGCAGTGAATATAATGTAAACAGTGAAGGTTCTATGTTGGTTACTTCGCCTAAGACAGCAACACGAGCGAATCGGGGTGAATATTAAAATTTAATTGTCTCTTTCATTTCATGTTCAAGAAATATCAGTATAAATTCGTTTGCGATTATGCGACAGGAAACACCTCACGCACAGGACCTTGTAAGCAAGTGCAAAGCATTGAAACTGTTGTTACATTATGTTTGCTGTGGTTCAAGGAGCGTGGTGCGGTTGCTGTACATGTGTTGAATGCAGGGGAGGGGGAGAGGCGCGGTGAGCGCGCAGCCGTCGAGCACGATCGCGCGCACGACCGTTGGTAACGTGGGCACGCCCACGGCGCAGTCGCCGGGCACCGCGGCCACACTGAGCGCCATGCCGCCGCTCGGCACCACCACGGCGGTCAGCACGTCGCCCGCGCGCCGCGGCGGGCCCGCCGTCGTCCCCGCGCCCACGGCGCAGCCCGTCCCCACCACGCAGCCCCCGACTTCCCAGCCGAACCTCATGCAGAAACTGACCGACATGACCGCGCCCGGCGGCGATATCCTTAGCAAGGGGAAGGAGCTCATATTCATGAAGTTCGGTCTGGGAGGCAAATAATGTCGGCGGTACGGCCAACCCGGCCCGTACTCCAAGCCCCCCGCAGCCGCCTAGTGTGTGAAACCGACCTCTCTTCGACATTTACTCCTCGATGTCTCGGAAGCCCAATGATTCTTGCTGCTCATGTTCGGAACGAACGGAGAACGGCCGATTTGTGTGCCGAGTTTTTCTACCGTAGGCCATTCGATTAACAGTTATGTGAGTACCCTATCCATAAGACATGTTGTATATAATAAAAAATTCAATAAACGCACAGTTTAGTGAATATTCAATATTAGTGGTCTCAATAGTACGCACGGTTGGAGTATAAACACCCGAAGTTAGTCGTATCGTACGTGTAAACGTTTTCTATATCTCGGACTTATGCCCGTCTGTTAGTATAGCTCGTAAGTGTATTGAGTGATTCGTTTTACGTGTTGCAACTGACTTTATTTAGTATTACACATATTATATATACCTATAGTTATAATATACGTATATGTTTATATAACGTTGAAAAGTTGTTACTTCACAAATAATAATAATTATATAGTCGTATATTACAATTATTATCTTCGTTACCTTGTCGATCGCTAGCTGCCAGGTACCCTATTCTATGAAGCTGATTCAAAATTATTTTATAATGTCCTTATAATGAACTTTTTAATCCAAAATACCTAATAAATACTTGCTGTTCATACTAATTATATTTTCTCTTCATATACAATTGTTAAATCTGCAACCGTCCTTGCAGAATTCTCTTAAAAATTCTATCAGTTCTGTTATAAGTATTTGTCGTTACTTTAAAAAAACTTCGAAACTACTGTTCGATGAAATTTCTGTAACATGCATGTTCTGTATAATTTAAATGTGATGAATTATGAATGTTATGATCTAATTTTATTCACTAAAATTAAGTTATGTTGAATGTACAGTGCGAGTTATTATACGTAGGACTTCAAAATAGCCATTTTGAACAGGTGCCTATTGTAAAAAAAATTAAGATCGAAACGCCATAAATCATTACATAACATACCTGTTAATCTTTAAAATAGGAATTTAAGTAAGATCATTAATTAAAATCATGTATACCGCTAACCTCCCCCCCCCCTCGTTCTCGAAATAATAATATTCTGTGATAGTAGACGTGATACCATCTTCGACATTTCATGTTACACATAGTAAAATACGTCATTTATCATTTGTACTTTCGAGCTATGCGAGTTTTTTAGTATCTTTTAATATTATAAATACGATTTACGTGTGTTCATGCATATTGGTTCATTTGTTTTTTTATTTCTCATCTTTAATACTTCAATAAAACGTCACTGTTGACTGTCCAGTATTCAAATGAAATTTTTCACCGCATCAGTGCTGCATAGGGCAAATAATAAATTGACTTTTCATAAATTTACGGCACTAGATGTGTCATAAGAAGAAGACAAAAAAAATTGGAGCACACTGCAAATTGACAACATATGTTTTTTTTATATTTCAAATTTAAACTAAATATCAATTATTATTTTATTGCTGTCGTGAAGGACGAGTATTACAATGTCTTTTAATTTCATTATTTAAAAAATGTTGTAAAATTGTATTTTTTTCACAATTTATTTTCTTAACTATAGAAGTCTTAAGAATAAGGGGCGCTGACATCTTTTTTTATCGTTAAAGTGACTGATAGATGACATCTTTGAGATCGTGAGAACTAAGTAGGTATGAATTAACAAAGTCAAAGATATTTATATAATTGGTGCGAAAAAAACCCACACAATAATATATGTATATTACGAATATGATAAAAATATAATCTTATCAAACTCTCCAGTTTTTCTCTACCAAAATTTCAGTTTAAAATTTTATGTAAACCGCTAGTACAAGATAGTAAGTAAATAATTTGAAAATGATGAAAATTTTATAATTTTGGTCATCAATGTTAATTTAATATTTATATTTGACGTTTTTGTTCGTGTGTAACTATTAAATTGATAAAAGTTACCTAATGGCATAATATTTTAGAACTTAACTAAGCAATTGTAACAACATGGAATGCATTATGATACTATGAATTGATTGGTAATTATATTTTATAACTTGAAAAGGTGCTTTTAAGTTTTGTTTTTAATATTTTATGATGACGTACTTATAATCAGCCAGTAAGCAAAATCATCTTACTGGTGTTCACACTTTACATAAATATCAGGAATATTAAAGCCCTTGCATTACTATAAATGAAAATATAATACCTACATATTTATTAAAAGTTGAATATTCTGTGTTTGTTAGTGATATGGATTACACTGTTTCATCTGTGAACATAAATTTTAATTCTAATGTGTTCTAGCTACACAATTTACACTGTCGATTCTAAGGTTAATATTGGAATGAATCGCCATAAGACTGCTTGGGTGATTACTGGGTGTATTATACATATTAAGATTTATATGGTGTAAGAATATTGTACTGAAAATAAAATATTACTCGCCGATACTTGTATACGTATTCTATGTCCAACTCGAGTATATTAAACCAAGCATTCTCAAGTATTCTTTTTTAGTTAAATAAGTGAAAAAGTTAAATTTCATGCAATTTAACAGATATCAATGAACCAACAGCTCTAAATTACATTCAAACTATGTATTTGGTTACATTTAAATTTTCAGAGAAGTGCTAATATTTTATATACATTATTCTTACACTCTGTATATATCAGGGGCTATTCAAGTCTTGCAAAAATCTCGTATCTCACTCTCTCTATTTACGAGTGAACGAGATGTCACTATTCGCTGACTATATATATAGGCTGAGTCTTATTGTGAAAGGCCCTTTAAATTTAGTATATGCATTATATTTATCATATATTTAAGGTGTGTTATATTAATTATTACATAGATATAACTGTTAAAAATTCAGGAGTCACTTGGAAGTCAATAATGTGATAAATAATTAAAAAAAACTTTACAAAAGCAAGACTTGAAATAATTCCGTTACATTAGACTTGCAAGTGACCCCTTAGCTCGACATTCTTACATAAATTCTGTTGCCTGACTTTTTACATTCACTAAACAAAAGTCTATATACATATAATATTCTCAAGAATATATAAATTTTTTATCGTTTATATTTTCAAAAGACGCTTTACGTTTATCTTATTATTATTGTTTATTTAATCATTAACAATTAATTGTTTATGATTGTTTTATTTTGAAGAACCGTATTAAGGATTTATAAATGTTATTTGTGATTCTACAGCAAGGTTACTTATAGTTAAATAATTGTGTTACGGTCAATTCGTTTTTCTCGTCGGCGGCAGGTCGGTCGTCAATTAGTTTGTCTGATAAGATATACTTATACCTATAGATATCCCTGGTAAGCGATTTGATTACATTTTATATATAACATGTGTGTGATATTAGCGTGTGTGGCGTACGCATATATGTATGTATAATCCCCGGGCATGTCACTCGATAGTTTTTTGCTAATTGTTAAGTTTATTTCCTATCAAAATGTGACATAGATACCTACATCAGTATCAAAGCGCTCTTTACAATCTAGGTATTTGAGGAAGATGTAAACCTTTCTTTACAATCTACGTATTTCATTTATTATAAAATTTTGATCTAGATGCTTTTATTATTAAAAATTAATCGTATTTCTGGTGCTTGGATTATACTTACGACATCTGTACAAATATTCGTGAAGAATGAAAATGTGGATAACATTGAAGATAGATTTCCACGGCTGCTACTTACTTCTTGAATACAAAATTAAACGTTCAAGAATGCTCCGCGCTGGTGAATAGTGAACAGATTAAAAATGATCACAATATATTATTGAAACAAAATGTTATCGACAGAATTAGACATTTTTAAACATAATTTCCATAGTCGCAATATAGTAAAAATACTTAGGTAGATATATCAAAAATTTAACGTCGCGCCTGTAATCCACGAAGAGATAGGCAGAAGAGTGGCAAAGTACACACCCAGCTTTCACCAGCTGAGTATATCAAAGTTCTACCCTAAGAGATTGAGATATACGAATACAACAAAATAGTAACAAAATAGACATTTCAAAGATTAACATTCAAACGTACAAATATTAGAGAAATCAATGAGACAGCGCAGTGTAAATAATGACAGATATTAATGAACGTTTTTACGCATAAACCCTTAGAATTATGTAATATTACGTTAGACAGTTTTTTCGTAAGTTTGTTTAAAGCGCGTACCTACGAGTAACTATTGCGGTGGAAGCCCGTTGGTAACTTCACACAAATCGTTGACAAAGAAGACAATAACTTTCTAAGATTATCAATTAAGTATAATAATGGTAATGATTAAATACATATTTCTTGTAGTTGCAACAAATATTTTTTATCTGTAAGCGTTGTGATCGGACAAAATATAATCGTCTGTTGTTAGATTAAAAATAAGTAAAATTCCAACGTTTGTAATATACGCAAAGCATATTGGTAAATAAGTATTTTTACAATTAAAATGCGCGATCCACAGCCCAACTTGCAGGACGTTCGACTACCGGGCTGCGTCCAACATGAACCCGTCTAGCATTTTGGATTGTGGGCTGTTTTGAGTTCAGAAAATAGAGTCAGTCACACCGGCCTGGCTGCTTTACATTGTCCTGTAATATACCTTTCATGTTAGGTAAGTTCATTGTTGTGTCATGTATTTTCGTCTATGGTAAACTATCGCTATTAAATTAAGGCTATATTTCACTCGATGCCGGGAAGTAGAGTTAACTATCACTATAGTAAAACAAACAATAAGCCGGAGATAGAAATACGATTTCTACCGGTGAATATAATTTAACGCTTGTTTTTTACAAACGTGATTGCAATGGAGGAAGTAATTAAAGCTTAAAAGAAATGTACTGGAATAAAATAAGATTTTCCTTAGTGTTGGTTTAGATTTCAAATATTTCACCCAATGTTGTTAGTGGGCTGAGAAACATACGTCACTTTTAATGTCCATCTTGTACCTAGTATCAAGACACGCTAATACTTGTTGATACCTATTTATGTATCATGTTTCATTCGTAAATGAAACTTTAATCATCACCGTCAGCCTA
>DWTO01000631.1:0-19789 GCA_018244755.1 Jemadia pseudognetus | reverse complement strand
TAAATATCACTTGCTATTGACTTTATGCCCGGTGCATGGCAATAGGATCACCACCTATTCCATAGTGGGACGTAAACATAACTGGTGTAACGTGTACCTCTTCGATAACAAGTGTATGTTACATTTATCCATTAGAAGTAGTAAAAAAACCTCAACTTCTAGCTATTCATATAATATATATGAAAATGAAGTAAGATGTTTCAAAATGAACTCACTGTAATTTACCATCAGCATCTCTGTAACTGCCTCTGAAGACCCCTCTCGATAAGGGTGTTTCGTTGATATTTCCCAGATAATCCACGGTGAGTGTATAAACTTGTGAATTGTTAAGAGTCACCCCGTCTCTTAAGTTGATTTTCAAGAAGTGGAAATTCCTCAGTCTTTCAAATGGATTCATGGGGTTCAGTTCGATGGGAACTCCAAACGAGTCCGTTAGAGTCACTGCCATAATTTCCCTTACATTTTCCTGAATGAAAAGAGACGAAATGCCGTTTGCAACTGCCTGAAATGAAAAATATAATCTTAGAAAGCCTTTGATCCTTTCAACACATTCCTACATATGGCCATTATTGAAATAACAGCACTAAATCATATTAAGCAGTGAAGATAGGTAGCTATTAAAACTTCAATTTAAATATATCTTCACTTACTCTTATAGTGATAGTAACTCTTCCATCAAATGTGAAAGCTTCCCTGTTGGTTGTGGCTTCAAAGTATGGCGTGATTTCCACATCGTAATGAATCGGGTCCAAGTCTTCGGGAAGGCGATAGAACTCCTCGCCAACGTCACTGCTTCGTTCGATTGGTTCGTCAATATCGAATGGGAATTCTGCCGTTACAAAAGCCAAGAGCACCGGCAATAATGCCAGTCTTATTGTAGCCATGATTCTAAAGCAGAAAACTGATTCTTAAATATTGCTTACAATTAAATCCAGACTAATCTTATTATTAAATATGACGGCCTAGTATGACTGACTGTCCCGTGGTTAGTAAATCTAACTGTTGAGCCAATGGTACCATGCGTTGTATTCCCACCCTGGACAAATATTTGTAAGATAAGTTTTATTTTACCCGCATGAATATATGTAATTTATCAGCAATCTAGTTACAATAATACAAGCCCTCTTAGAGCTGATTTTGGGATCAGATAACCGTGTGTGGAGTTGACCCAAGATATCTATTTATTTACATATATTTCTGATTATTCAAGAAAGCTTATATTACTTGAATTAATATTGACAAGGAATGACGTTAATTGCAAAGGATAATAACGCATATTTCATGTTGCTTTTCATAGTCAATTTCACCATTTCAGAAGCGTCTACTAAATAACTGAATAACTTATAAATGATAACTTTAAATCTCTACTAAATAACAGAATGATAATTATTTAACTGAATTATTAATAAATAACAGATTTACTATAATGTCTAAGAACTTTCGACTAAAAATATAATTACCTGTCCTTTTATGCCCTCGGCAGAAGTAAAACTAGCTGTGAGTAAAAAAAACATTATTTCATGAATAATTGAACTTACTTATCGGGATTATTATAATGATATTGTACTGAACAAATTATTGTGATAACATTATCGATGTACAATAAAGTTATCATACTTTATCGTTCCTTATCAAATAAGCACAATAAATAAAACACCGAAAATTTTATTATGAATAAAAATTTATATTTCTATACCTACAACCTTGGAATAAGAAATATGTAAGCCAATTATTTTAGATAAGTATTATAAAATAATATTAATTATGATTGTACGACCTATTCACACACTACCGTATTTCAGTTTATCTGTTATTTTGGTGTCATAGGTTTTTATAATTTTTCGCCGAATTTTACATTTTATAAATTCATCGCTCTCTTAACACATTCATGCCTTCATTCATTCACATTCATTCATATACTTCTGACTCGTCCCCCTCAGCCAATATCTAACCCGATAGACGCCGACGAAGCACATCAGGTCCGTAAAGACCTCAACTCTTCCACCACTCGATATATCTACATACTATAGTGTCTAATGGATTTTACATTTCAAACACATTACCTACGTAGTCAAATACTTAAAGCAGAGATATGCAGAAACATGTATACAACATAAATAAAAATATAATTATAAAAACGTGTTAGTTAAGCTGATGTCCACAAGATTATATACTCCGCATTCTATTTTATAAGATAACAAAAGAGAAAGTATGGATAAGGAAGAGTGGTCTGATGTTAACTTACGCGACGAACTGTCTCATTTTCGTACAAAACTAATACTGATAAAAACATGTATCATGTTTAACCTTGTACTAAACAGTTAGTACTGTCTGTAAATAGTTTTCTACAAACATTTTCTTTCGATCTTTGTCACATGACAATGCAAGCGGTTCAATACATTAAGCGTCCCTCAAATAATTGTTGGTGCTGATATGTGTAGGTTAATTTTTAGTACAGGATCGAAATTATAAATTAAAAAAAAGAACGGTAACAGAAGTGATTATAATTTTCTTATAAAGATAGCAAAAAATGAAAAGAATAAAAAGACAACCTATGGATTAACAGTAGACAGGGCACGGTCGCGCTCTTTAGGGGAGGCCTATGTCCAGCAGTGGACTGAGATAGGCTGATGATGATGATGGATTAACTCTTTGGTAAGATTGCTGCCTGGTCGTGTTGGTTGCAAGCTTTAATTTAATTTAATTTTTATTTTTACCATTTAATTCACATGTTTACACATCTTCACGCCAAGTCTCTTTCTGTATAGACAGAGAGCACCGACTTCCAAATATTAATTTAATTTAGTTTATTAAAAATATTAGAACAGTAGATGTGCTTAATCACAATAAGTCTCGGGAGCGGGAAACACAAATATATCAAAGGATTCTAATTGAATAAACCATATTGTACAAAAATCGGAATTTTATTTGTAACTTTTTATGTAACGATAATAATACCTATGTACATATGTATTTTATAACATTTTTGCCTTATATAAATCAGTGCAACAACGCTAAGCATAATTAATCCTGGACAGATTATTGAAAATATCATTAATTAATCAATTTTGATATTCTATATACATATCATTTAATACAATAATCTCTATTCACAATAAAACAGATTGAACGTGTCGGCTTAATTTGATCGAATACTATTTCCACAGCTATACAATACATTAAAACCACAAAGCTATTTGTAGAACTACATAATAATATGTATGTTTCGGCACTTTAAAAAATAATTATTAGTGTCGAATGTACAGAATTAGTATATTTATAAAAGGTATTATTGTTAACACTGTACCAATAAAAAGTGGATATTAGATAGATCAATAAATGAACATAGTGTTCACGTTAATGATCGTCAAGCTTAGGAAGCTAGAACTAATAAAGAGACAGCCGCCAACAATGTTGTAGATATTACAACAGCGACCGCTCCGCCTCGAGCAGCACTGAGGACAGTATCAGCGTTAGCAGTGCCCCAGGCTATGTTAGACCGCGCTGAATTGATGGCGGATATAGCAGTGTTGAACTGAGCTGATGTTGTCTGAGTACTGCGGAGCCATTCTTCATACTGCAAAGGAAAAATATTATGTCAGCTGTATTACTTTTATAAAGACTTAAAATTATTAGAATACTGATACTACTAGAACGATTCTACTACTGAAACGATAAAAGGGTAGGAAAAAAAACTACTAGAAATTACGACTAGAAAATCTAAGAAAAATTCAACAGCACCCAACCTGGGTTTTGAATACGGGTCTCTCGATCGGTAGTCGTATTTGCAACCATTCTATCAACGAAGCAGTTCAGGCAGTCAATTTAAGACTAATTAATAATGGAAAACTGTCATAAAAATTATATATCGATATTACAATGAGTAACGATGATAATAAACGTATTCACGAATGTAATCCCCGAAGAGGTAGGCAGAGGAATGTAGAACACTCCCACGTTTCACCAGTTACGTTTACGTCCCAATATGGAATAAGTGGTTAGCTTAATAATTCATTATTAAAAATAAAATTAAAATATTAAGTTTACCATCTCTCTAGTTATACTTCGGGTAGGAACTTTGGAATCAGGCGGCTCTGTGTGAACCGCTCATAAATTTGTTATAATATTTAAAACCGAGTATTACAATTAGCATACCATAATTGGTTACATTCCTTACCTCGGCTAATCCGTCTTCACCTAAGTAAGCTGCTAAGTTAGACATTACTGTGTGTACAGGAGTAGCTGGCGCGTCCTCAACATATCTGTAATATACAATTTTTATTATACCAACAAAGAAACCAGAAGACTTAACAAGACCATAATAGCTAATATCAATTTTTATCTATTTTTCTAAGTAACTTTATACATATTTCTAGTTGATTTGCTGTGTAAAGAAACGTAACGTCACGCCTGTATCTTGGAAGAGGTAGGTAGAGGAATGTAGACCACTCCCAAGTAAGAAAACGACGAAGTAATATCACGTCTTTTATCCTCGAAGAGGTAGACAGAGTAGTGTACTGCACTCCCACGTTTCACCTAAACGTTTATCATGTCATATAAACGTTTCACGTAAAAAAAAAGTATAAAAGTTATATAATCATACGTACGCAATACGAATAGCGTCGATATTGTTTTTCAAATACTGAAGGGCAGTATAAGCACTCTCCTGGTTCCCGAGGAGGGCGTAATTAAATGAGTTGGCTTTGTCGTGGGATCGCACCAGCTTGTTGAGAGTGAAGTCCAGGTATCTGAAATTAGATTAGTAAAAGTATAGTAAACTTAAAGTAAACTTATTTACATTCATGGCTTGTAATTCTATCTTTGTTGGTGGTATGAATATTTACAACAAATATGCAAAACATTATAAAAATACTTGTTAAAAGTGTCTGGTATAAACATATTTACTGCTTCAGATCAATCGTGTACTGCATTTAGTCGATACCTATGACTGGTATAAAAGTAATGTGGGTACATACAAGGTCAATGTATTATAAAAAGAATATAATGCACACACATGCTTAACATTACATAAGTAAAGGTCAAATTAAACCGTGCTTATTTGCGTGATCTGATTATATTTATGTAACTTTTTGTTCTTGAGTTAATTAATGTAGGTATGTTTAGGACCACAGGTGTAATTTCCAATCCTAAACCTTTTGTATAAACTAGAATATAATAATAATTCTGATCATGACAATTATGAACAAAAATTTGCATTTTATTTTCTTTTTCGTTTTGTCCTAAAATTGTACCTGTTTAAAAGACCAGAGTCCTTGGTAGCGCCCATTCCTCTCAACATTTCCAGCTGATCGTTAGCGAAATTGGAGCTCTGGTAACGAGTCATGAGAAAGTCTAAGTCATCGCGTCCACCTTCCCTCATTCCTACCACATAAACACTGCGACGGATGCGAGCGTCTACCCTGAATGTACAATAAGCGGACATTAAAAAAACAACATCAAGTTTCTATTCATGATATATAATGTACCTATACAGTCAAGAAATAGGCATCTATTCGCGATTTCCCTCAGATGGGATATTATTATTTTTATACCATCAAGACAGGTTCCTTGCGGAATTAACAGAAACCTGAATATTTAAGCACATTTAAATTTTAAAATCGTAAATGCAGCTATAATGATTTTTATGTAGGTATTTATTGTACAAAGTACAAGTTTATAAAGATTCAAAAATGATTCTGTTTTACAAAATTACCAAAGTTTCGTCAAAGATGTTCCGAATAGATATTTCGTAAAAAATTATAGAATCTAGAAATATATTATCGTGTAAATCAATTACGAATTAGGGACCTCACCATTCTCCGTTCTTCATTCTGTTGAATCTTTCCCGATAAGCTTGGACGCAGCCCTCGTGCCCCAGCGCGCAAGCGAAGTGCATCACCTCTTGGCGAGTCATACTGAAAGTTGGACTTTCGTTGGCTGAAGGGTCATAACCCACGTGTTCAATGACTCGCTCCATGTTGCCCAGAATGAAAGACTGAAAAAGTAAAATATAGACTAAATAGCTTTCATTGATGAAAGTTATCAATAACAACTGAAATAGAAAATATTACAACTATGCTAAAACTACATTATTTCACATAATATATGTATATTCACTCGTAATTAAATACCATTCAGCCCAGCCGTGAATTGAATTAAATAAGAAATCAAAAAGATCAAAAACATATCTACTAACATCAAACTCCGCTTGTTTTTTCGGAATATGTCTCAGTCTACTGCGGAGCCAGGTGAATGCACTAATCGCTGGGTTCCAAACGTGGTAGTTAGTTTCAGTACGGAGGAACCTCAGGATGTTGAATCCAAAATCGTACGTCATTCTGTTTGATCGCATGAGTGCAAACACGTCATCGACAACCTGTGGAAAATTTGAATAAATCAACGACATTACTTAACCAACCAATTTACCCGTTCCATTTAGTTTTCGATCATTAATTAATGGATCGAACCTATGTATGTATACTTCGTTAGTTGTATAATATTTGTAAAAAACATTATTGTAATTTTTTCTGTTATAGTGGTGTATGAAATTAAAAAAAATACGTCTATTTCTACTGTATAAAAGTTGCTGCTACAACAAACTGCATTGTATTTGAAACAAATTTGGGTTTGAAAGTTGTGAGTCCCGGCCCACATACTAAGGACAAGCGTCTGCGTTCTTAGCAGTAAAGGCATCTGTGACTAGCCTCGAATAGGAAATGTTACTAATTGTATTTATACTAACAAAATTATTTTTTCTACTAACAGTCCCTTTTCTGAAGTCCTATTAGACGGTAGTCAATAAAACAAGTACTAAAAAAACTAATCATCAAACTGACATGACAGTCATATTCCGACAGTCCAATTTGAGATAAATTGCAGTTTTTATGCAATACCGGCTATTTTACTACTATTAAAACGTCTGTAAATGAAAAAAAAAAACAAAACTCACTTGAGCCCTATTTAAGTAATGAATTGATGTTGGTTCATTAAATAATGCGTCACCAATAAGGTTCCAAGTCCTTGTGTCATAGTTCACTCTATAATGAGCTGAAACAGGAAACAGCAGAAAAGTCGTTAATAGTTTTGTAACTATTATTCATAGCACCTTTTATTTACGTAATTATATGCCATTATGTTTTGTGCTTCAAAAACGATTATCCTCTTACCATGTTGAAGATTGTTGAAAATTATCCATTCTTCACCAGCTGGCTTGTAGATTTCGGCTCTTTCCGAAGACAACATGTACGTCGGTTTCAATGCAGTGAAGGTCGGATTGGATTTTGTGGAGAACGTTATAGGAATAGGATAAATTTGACCAGTGGGCGTAGCTGATGTACTAAGGAAGAACCTCTCCTAGAAACAAATAATGAATAATGCTTTTAAAAATCATAAAATAAAAGACGTCATAACATTTTACTATTCCAGAAATTGTTTCACAATTAGAACGAAATACTCAGGACATATTATTATACTTACTTGGTGCAAGGATATTTTACCGCTAGAATGGTCGACCTCGACATTTAGAATTGGGTAACCAGGTTCATCTACCCAAATTCTGTAATACTCTTCGAAACTAAAGTTCTGGTATTCTTTCAGAGTACCATCTTCCTCCACGGCCGTAGCGAAAGCATTGTACAAGTCATACTGATCTGTTGCTTCGTATGCACTTGAAATAAATAAAATCATGTCAATAATATTTTCAATTCAAAATTATACAACGCTTTTGCATTTCTGTACGAATACATTTTTATTTACATAAAATGTATTATGATTTGGCCATGATAATCAATGGATTTATGATTGAGTCAGCACAGAAGCAACACTAAATAACTTGATAAAAGCTATAGGTATCAATGATAAGCCCATTGTCTCTTGAAAGTTGAAAGTTCTCGAAAGATCGGTATATACTTTAATAGATACTCTTTGTGCTATTTTAATTACGTGTTACATTTACCATTTTTTATCCCTCAGTTTTAACATTATTTTCCTTATCACAATATTACTTACTTATTTATTAGGAAATATTGACAAGCCTTTCTGAATGTTGGTAACGTGATCATGTTTACGGTCATCCTGAGGAATGCGGCTCCTTTAGAATAGCTGATGGTACCAAAATGCCCAGTAACCTGCGCTGGTGTATTGACATCGTGGTTTAAGGGCACTGTTGACACTCCGGAGTCAAAGGCAAGGGAAGTTTGAAGATATCTTGAATTGAAGTGTTCATGGAGCTCATATCGAGGGAACATCTAGTACAAAATCGAGACACAGGATAATTAACTTTAGCTATTTATTTACACCTAAGTTGAAATAAAAAATGCTGATGCTACATTAGTTTTGACTTTACTCACTACTCATTCATGATTCAACGAGATAATTAAAAATAATATCAAAGAAATATAAGTTTCAAATTATACCTCATGTGCAGCTATGTAGCCAAAATAACTAGCGAATCCTTCATTTATCCAAGTATTACTCCACCAGAAGCAAGTGATCAAATTTCCAAACCACTTGTGAGCGAGCTCATGGGACACTAAGGTCGCTGCGTAATGCTCAACCGACATGATTGTTTCACGAGGATCCAGAATTAGGTTTAATTCTCTACAAATACACAAAAAAATATTCCAAATTGTCGTCTTTTTCAAACTCATTACCGTTACATTTTTGGATGTAGATTTTCGCTCTTAAAGATACGGGTCAAGATATAAGAATACTAGATAAATGAGAATCAAATAATTTTAAACATCCTGGAAATTATTATTGAAAACTTCAAATGAAAGGAAACAAACAAAATTAGACAATGTATAGAGAATATTTGACGACTGACCTGTAGCTGACCATTCCCCAGTTTTCTGTACCAGCGGATGCCCAGTCAGGAGACGAGATGTGATCGTTCAGTAAATGCGGATGCAATGTTGCGTATGGCATTTGGAAGTAATCATCGAAGAACTTTGTCATTCCGACTGCTAATTCCAAAGCGTGACCACCTAGGCCATTTGTGTTCGATCTTCCGATTATCCTTATTGCTGGCTCGAAAGTCTTGTCTTCAGCTATCACTTGGAAAGACTCACTCACAAGGAAAGTTACCAAGTAGGAGGACATTATCGGTGTTGCATAAAAGTTGTCACGAACACGATCACCATATCTGTAAATAATATTTGTTATAATAAGAAAATAGAACACATATTATTATCGCCAAATTATACACCTTTCGAATCGGAATTTGGTTTTATTTGTAAATTATATGACAACATCGCTGGTCGTGTTGGTTGCAAGCGATACTAGCGATCGAGAGGTTCTGGTCTCAAATCCCGGGTCGGGCATTATTGGATTTTTGTAACTTAGATTTGGATATATATACATATATGCTCGGTGTATGGCAATAAGCTCACGACCTATTCCATAGTGGGAAGTGAACGTAACTGGGGAAACATGGGAGTGCACTGCACTCCTCTGCCTACCTACGTCTTCGGGGATTATAGTCCTTATATTAAGTTTTTTATATATATACTCACACATTTATACTCTCAATTCCTGTGTTGGAGAATGTACCAGAGTAGCCGCTAGGTCTGGTTAAATGAATCTTAAAAACGGCTTTGAACAGAGGCTCATCCCAGCAAGGAAAAGCTTGACGTGCATTGTAAGGCTGGAAATGGGTTGTTGCGTAAATTCTAAAACAAGAAACGAATAGCAAATATTATTAAATGGAATTTCATACAATTAGTGGCTTATCTCCGTGAAAATAAACTATCATTTTTAGACGCAGTTTAAAATATACCTTTCAACACCATTCGCATCAGTGTACCATCCTCTCCAGAGGCCTCTTTTCATAGGCCCTTCATTCATAGTATTTGAGTATTCAATAATAAGTGTATAATTTTGGGCAAGTTGTAATGACTCTTCTAAATTGATCTTCAGAAAGTGGAATTGTGGTTCCAGGGTGAATGGTTGTAGTGGTGTTAATCTTACTGGTACATTAGCATCTGACATAAGACTGACTGAGTTTATTGAATCAACATTAGCGTGTAACACCACTTGTCGAACGTTTTCTTCTACGGCCTGAAAGAAATTTCATAACATCGTCACATCACGCCTGTAATCCCCGAAGTGGTAGCCAGAGGAATGTAGTACACCCCCACTTTTCGCCAGTTACGTTTACGTTCCACTATGGGTAAGGTGGTGAGCTTAATGGCATATACCGGGCACATTTCCAGACTCGAGCCACTACTAGATAATGAAAATTAGAAAAATTTAATTTTTATTTCAAAAACTTATGGTAATTGAGAACATTGAATTGTTAATAATTATTAGTATATAAGACACAAAATCATTAGATAAGTCTAAGCCAACAATCAATATCACTATCGAAATCGACAAGTAAACAACACCTAATAATATTTTCTTATAGTTTCGTCGGCTGTTATTATTATACAAACCCGAATCTTGATGTATTCTTTTCCATCGAAGCTGAAAGGTCTTTCCGTTCGCTCAGCAAAATAAAGATCAATGTATATATCGTACTCCAATGGTACAACATTATTAGGCAGACGATAAACTTGTTCATCGTTTCTGTTCACGTTTTCACCCAAAACTTGTAATTCTTCTATTTCTGATAACCAAACTGGGTGATCTCCCTTGGCGAAAGCCCAGAGCATAACGCTCAAGGCGTATAATAAAAACTTGGACATTTCTGTAATAATAATTGTTATATTTAATTTACTTAAACCAGCTGCAGATTTCTTTAAACTAACATGATAAATCGCAAATGGTATGGTTTTTGGAGGTAAAATAAAAGCGATAGAAAGTGAATACAAGAAGAATTATGTTGCATCGTTCTTATTTACTCGACAATTAAAAGGGTTAACTTTAATTTCACATGAATGATTTTATCATTAGAAAATATCCTCATTCGAAATTTAAAACATTAATAGATATCCAATAAACTTAAACAAACCTCCCTTAGTTACGTAAGAAGCCATTATATGAGTGACCATCAAATATGCATACGCTGAATGAATACAAGCATGCGAGATTTAAAGTTATTGATCGTGACTGTAGTTAAGCAAAGAAGTTAAAATAAAACTAACCTGAAAAATGAAATGTCCAATACTGAGCGAGGATTGAGATAAAATGTATGAAATATTATGGCTAAAGAGTAAAATAATAGGGATTGTGCTACATGAAATAAAAAATTTATCAAATTATTAGTACTGATTATCGGCTCATCTAATTATTATTAGTTTGAAGATAAAAGACTTACCGAAACGCTTTTGCCTTGTGCCGCTTGTTTTTGTATTGATAAAATTGTACCTAAAGGTAACTTATAAGCATTAATACAAAGATATAATCTTATATATCTTCAATCTATTAGCCATATTTTAATAGCACGTGACTTGTCATCATCATTATCATCATCAGCCTATTGCAGTCCACTGATGGACGTAGAACTCTCCTGGGGAGTGTGACCCTAATCCCCACGCTGGTCGTGCGGGTTGGAGATCGCAGAGTTCAGCTTTTCGTACCTCCTACCCAGTTGCCCTTAAACAGTCAGGGCATTTAGTTGTGCCTAGACAGACCGCACCATACCGCGATCTACCAGCGCCGGGCTTAGTCGACTCTTACGACACCCTATATCCCGGCATGGAGTAGAGGATTGTATTCTTACTCCGCCCCAACCCGTATATATAAATATTAAATATTATTATTAACAATATACTGTCCCTTCCACATATAACCGGCCTACCCCAACCCCATTGTCTACCCCGGCACAATTAGTGGAGAATGGAATTAGGCATTAAGTTCACCCTTCCCAGCTTCAAGTTTCTTAAAACATATATAAATTAATGCAAGGAACATTGCAGAGGATTAACTTATTGTGACTGATATAAAAATCGGTTTAATTCATAACAGATTTGACAATCCTAAAGGAACCAATATTATTATTTCCCCAGTACACTTATTTGCTCAATGTGATTAATGCAAATTTTGTAAGCAAACTGTAGTAAATCATTAACTGCTTATGGATAACTTATATTGATTTAAACTGTAAAAGCAATATCCAATGAATCAATAATTTAACGGAGTCCTGAGAGTAATACTCCTAACTACCCAGTCCCTCGAGCCCTACCGTCTGCTATCATAAGCTCTTTACAGCGACGGCAAGAACCTATGTCCGGATTTTACAGGAAGTAAATCGCCAATCCATCTCCTTCTCGAGGCAGGTAATCAATTTTAAATCGCACTATTACGGTTAGAACACGAAATCAATTCTCCAAACGCAAGCTTACAACTTATCCACAAAAATCCTATACCGACATTTTTTTATTGTAAACGTCATTATTAAAGTTAATTTTTATTATTAACCTTTATTATTAACATTTCATTACTAACTATAAATAACTATTATTTGGACATTCTTGACAAATTGTTCTTCTGTAATTGGTATTCTTATAAAACGTCACTTCGTGAAGGAAGCGAGGACCTCGTTTGCTCATACACCTCAAAGCTCCAGATAAAGAAATTTGATGAGTATGAAGTCTCCCAAACCGCTCTAGTTCAACATGACAGACAATGGCTTTAAGCCTTTACATTTAGATGAGATGCAATCTAACAATGAAGTTATAGATAGCTTAATGAAGAATATTACGCAATAAAATAACTAGTAAGCAAAGGAACATATCTTTACGCTCGCAATAAATATTCTGCTTAGTCTCGTAACATTCCCGAGGGCATTATAATGTTTCTCTCACATCTGTCTCGCACTACTATATACTACTATTCCTGTCTTTATATAACATACAGGTAAAAAGTTTCTTTACACATTTAGGCATGTCTAGATACCTAATCCAGCTTAAGGTTTTATTCCACGGCTGAGAATAATTTGCACTTAATAAATGATGAAGTCTTAGCTGTGTGTCGGAATTTCTTAAGATAATTTGAAGGCCTCGAAAATGAATTTTTAATGTCTAGAACCCACTAATTACAACAATTATGACGTCATCAAAACTCTTACTTATACTAAGGGCAGCTGTTTCTTCAACTCCTATCTACAATACATCTTCTCTCTATTCTATAATCTACAATTCCTGGATTGGATTGATTAGCGCAAAGAGTGAAGATTCTTTTGTTTATTTTGTATTCTAGCGAAATAACTAATACTGACCTCTACCCATCAGCAATACACCAAAACATGGCTTATGTTTCTCATAGTTAACAGTACCCTTTCTAGGGTACATACTTGAAGGCTTCAAGGTGAACGCGGAATATTCGCTTGTTTTCCAAAACGAGTACCAATTTTTTAGACTCACATCGTGAAAATTGAATATTACAATTGAATCATTAGTAATAAATAATATCGACCATTTTAACAATGATAATGGTCATTAACCAGAACGGTGAATAATTGCAAGTTATCATGATCTTAAATACCCTGAAGGTATTCCTGAATTAGTGCAAGACTTTTTGCACTAATATAAGACTGATCTCAAATAGGAAAAACAAATTTATGAAAGGAAAAAGATAAGAAATACATTTTGAAAGCAAGATAGTGAGTTTGTGTTATCTTTTGAATTGTTGGCAACTGAAGCGCATTGATATGTCCGTAACATAGATACGACCAGCTACGGCTGACACTTCGAAGAGTCACCGCTAAAAGCAATTCTTTATGAAATTCCATGCTTTAAGATATCACGAGAAGCAGTCGGTGCACGTGCTTAAATTGAATGCGAGCTTCGTTTTTTCTGGATGTTTCGAATGTTAAGAAAGAGCTTAAGAAGATCCCGCCGAGCGCGGTGAAGTCACAGCGAAAACTGCTAAATCAATCGGAACACCTTCACAGTGGTTCAAAATTTAAAAATAATAATGTTTATCGGCTAATGTAAATGTTAAACAAGCCCAATTGTCGGAGACCCAGGCAAAAAGTGTAGAGGAAAAGCTAACAGTTCCAGTTGTAATTATTCAAGGGTATAAAGAGGCTGAATATCTACTAGAAATGATAAAGTAACTTTCGTAACAAGTCCATTTACAATTGTTCTACAGCGGTGTTAATTTTTAACAGACTGCTTACAAGAGACGAGGCTCAATTCAAGAGCGGATAAGAAAATTTCGAAAATGTACGACATAACAATATATATGGTAAGGGGAAATAAAGCGAATTAAAAATGAAATTGTTGTATGTGAATTTTAATGTAGAACCGAAAACTATGTATATTCTAAATTAGATTCGTTGGCGGCACCGAGGATACGAACAGAAAGGAAAATACGCAGATGGAAGTAATTCGTTAATGGAAATTGTTTTTAACGGTATTATTATTAGGGGTTACATAGGGTTCTTTAAAAATAGTTATGCACTTAATATCTATACAATATTGACCTTTCAGTATTTAATCGTAATAACGATAATTATAAGTATGTAGTTTTATCGAAGTACTGTGACATGGTTTAATATAATTCCAGATAATTAACAACTAAATTTTACAGTATTATGAATAGTGTTTATTTATATATTTATTTATCCCTCTTTGTTGATAACAAAGGGCGAACTTAAGTCAATAGGCATTTATCTACCAGTTCTAATTTTAAAATGAATTATGACATTTTGTACTATATACTTGATGGGAAAATTATGTATTTTCCTTTTGTAGAGAAGAAGATACTTTTTAGGAGACACTTTAATGGCGCCTACAGGTTATCCTACTCTCCTTACCTCATACACGAAACAGTACTAAAGTTAAAAGAGCTTAAATATGTCTGAATGACAGCACGATTACGAATATTATAATTAAAAATGTATACAAACAAGTCCATCGTCGTGTTTCTGCATTAATGTCACCCCCTCCAATATTTTACTCAACGCAAAGATTGTGCAGTGTTAAAACACGGTGCATTCATGAGTAAATGATTCTTATTTATGGATAAAATCAAAATTTCACTTGCTTCCGATATAAGGTAAGTAAATAATAAAACTTATGATGGCTACTAAGAAAGTGAAAAATTAAAATTAGAAGAAGCACGACGAATCAAGTGCTAAAGATATTTAGCACTTAATTTGGAACCTGACATGAAGATAGGTATGTATGAAGGAAAGTAATTCGCACGCGGACATTGATAGACAAGCAAATAAGTTCTAACAGTTATAAATTTTCTTACACGCTTACGCATGCTACCCGAATCCACATACATTTTATCTATTGATCCAATCTTTTATTACATATTGTATCAATTGTATTACTTGATGGCATTATGAAAAATAGACTTATTTATGTTTGTTTTTTTAATTGAAATAATATCTTAAAAAAATTGTCATAATCTCCGTAAATTGAAACAGTCTTCAGAAACTGGAATTATCTCCGAAATTGAAATTATCTTCGATCGTTGAAACTATGTTAGAAGATAGAAATTTTTATGGACGTAAAACTAGAAGAATTATCGCTAGCTCTTGTAACTTGAAAAGCGTATAAAGGCGAAGAAAGTTCGGCGTTTTATAGCTTTACGCTGTGTAATGTACCGCCACGTCGCGTCCCTCGCGGCCGCCAACTTCTGTTTCGTCTTTCGCTTCACACTCTATAGTAACTTGTTCCACACAATCTAGTATAATAGTAGTAGTAGTATAGTATAGTATAGTAAAATCAACACTATAGTACCACACAATCCTTTTTCGAAAAGAACACCGTGACATTAACAGAGGCGTGTGAACAAAAATGTTTTAACCGGATGCTTTTGAAAGCCACCAACATGAATGAACGGAAAGGGCGGGGTCGTTTATTTTTTTTATAACCGCTTGCTTTAAGAGAAAGAAACTTTCAAGACTATTAAAATAGAAATACATGCTTCTTTTACTTTAACTGCCTTGTTGGTCGTGTTAGTTGCAAGTGCGGCTGCCGATCGCGGGGTCCTGGGTTCAATTCCCGGGTAGAACACTACAAAAATTTTCTAATTTAGATTTTCTAATAGTGGCTCGGAGTCTGGATATGTGACTATAGGCTTGATGTTACGTATGTTACGTAGATAGGATTTCTCATTTACATTTTCTAGTAGTGGCTAGGAGTTTGGATTTGTGCCCTGTGCATGACAATAGGCTCACCACCTATTCCATATTGAGACGTAATCGTAACTGGTGAAAAGTGATACGACTAAGTTGTTATTGGGTATTACAATATTTATTATCGTAAACACTACCCCGATACACTCGTACGTCACTTAACTACATTCTATTTACAATTCCATACATCAATCCGTTAGCCAAACTTGCTTTATTCACTGCCCACTGTGACCAATAAACACACTTTAGATCGTTCAACGCCCAGTTTACCAAGGACCGTCCAGGGAACATACTAAGTTCTTTAACAACCACAAGGGAATGTGATAGACAACTCCGTGGGAGACGGAACTCGATGCGATGTGATACTTACTCCTCCGTTCCGTTTTAGTGCAGATTTGTAAATCCACTTATGAAAGATCAAACCAATATTTGAAAAGATTATCATGCCTGCCTCGTTTCTCGTATTGGTCTCAAGCGCGACTGTCGATCGGAAGATCCTGGTTTTAAAACACGGATCGGCAGTATTTAATTTTTCTAATTTAGATTTTTTGGTAGTAGCTCGGAGTCTGTAAATGTGAAGAAATAAATATTCGCTTTAAACAACATTACAGATAAAAAAAACTCTTTCGGAAACCCTAATAATTTTGTTTTATAAAATATATCCTGTCAAATTCTTCACTTTACATAATATATTCACAAAGATGAAACCCTGTTTTACGACGCTGAATAATTTAACATGAAATATGCTTACTTGTGGCGAACACTTCGCCAGGTCTGGTACAATGAAGAAATATGAAACAAATGTTCAGTTAAGTACAAAACATATTTTCATGGCATAACTTTTTATGAGTGCTTTATTACAGAAAGAACAGCAAATAAGCAGGTAGTAGTTACAAGTGATCTCTACCGAGCAAAAGATTTGAAAAAGAACTCGATCAGGAAGGAAGGAATTAAACTGTGAACATCATTTTATTTTGATAGCAATAGTAGTTTATTATTGAAGCCTTCGTGAGTATTTTTAAACGAGTTGAGATACCTTGAAATAAATCAATTAAATGTAGCTGTACAACCAGAATTCGTTTTATGCAGGATATGTATGTATGTATTTTTGCTTTAAAAACAACTATAAACTTTTAACTGTACATACAGATAACGAGTACTGATACTATCTCAAAAGATACAATACTTCCTTTTGCAATATGTGTTATTTTATTAACATGTTTAAGTTTTTCAAAGATCCTTCCCTCCTTTATAATATTACTAGCGACATTTCATAAACTTCAAGAGCTTATATATTTTAATTAAAATTCAGTTAAAGCTAGTCTTCAGAAAGGATAATAAAAATATGATGCTTGTGAACAAGAACATAATATTATATTATCATGCACAGTCTGCAGGCTATTTAATCTTTGCTTTTTTTATATGCAAAGGCAGCATGAAAAAGTTGTAATAATAAGTCATAATAACTATTTTATCTATCTAGGCATAAAGAATTAAGAGAGACATAATACACTGATCAAATTGTCATCTAGGTTAACTAGTAGAAAATGCCAGGTGCATTTTTTAGTTATCCCTTTGTAAACAAAAAATTGTCAAAGTATTTGCAAACTTACATCCCACTTTCTATGTAGAAAGAATGGCGACAGATGATGTCATCTGTTTGGAAGATAAAAAAGGTCTACTTTTAAGCTTATTAATGGAATATCATTGATATTTTATAAATATTGTGTGAAGTATATTTGGTGGTAACATCGAGTGGCTTGTTTCCGTAAAACATAAATCTATTTAAACTTTAAATGTTTTAACGATTCTCGTTACGTAGAGACAGCTGAGGATCGCCAATCCAATGTCGAAGGTCATATAAGCGGATCTACATAATGAAAGGTTTTCTATAGTTAGGTAAATCTCAGTACGTAATATCCACAAATTTCCCTAGCTAGGGTTTGCGTGACGCACTTAGGATATTAGGGTTGTCCACTCGGGCCGAATGGAGAAAAACGATAAGTGCTAGGGTCACTACGCTTCTACTAATGTCAGTAATGAAATGTACTAAAGGGAGCATTTGGTATGTAAAATATTTTTTTTTATAGAAATAGGCTTGCGTTTGACAATTATCTTGTCTGATAGCAAGCAAGATGTGGTCTAGAATGTAGCACGCTTGCCTAGAGAGTGCCTATTCAATCTTGTCTCGAATAACACCAAGTTCAACGAATAGGAAATAAAAGACGCCAGCAGAGAGTTATATGAAAATACATAACGTCACGCCTGTATTTCCCTGAAGAGTTAGAAAAATGTGACTCTACCACTTTTCACCATTTTTGTTATTGGTCCCTTATATTGAGGGTGAGCTTATTGCCATACAACGGGCACAAATCCAACCTCTGAGAAAATTCAGAAAATCTAAATTAGAAAAATCAAATACGGTACCTACTGTCCGACACGGAATTAGAGCCCAGGACCTCTCGATCGGCAGTCGCGCTTGCAACCAACACGATCAATGACCCTGTCAAAAAGTATAGAAATGTACCTTTCATATATTTTAGTGCCAGCGTACACTTTGAAAATAGCATTATTATAAATGCAATATTATAAATTCATTCTAAGATGAACAAGCAACTTTGAACGAAGAGAACACTTGGAGGGGCATAATGCATTCATTTGTATCAGAAAGTAAAAAAAAATAGTTACATAACACTCCCATCCTGTTGCGTCCTTAATTATTCTTAATGCATAAGTAATTATGGTTTCAGGACAGTTTATTCTGCGTGGCCAAGCGGCGCTCGTGACGCTGGCGAAGCGCAAAATGAGTTCCTTAATGGCTAGTTAAATAAATTATTCTTGTCCTAAATCCACTTGCTTATATTTCCCTGTCGTGTTGTAAATAAAGTTTTTTTTGCGTCATCATTTCAATGGTGAAAAACTTCCGTACAATCGTTTAACGTAACAAAACTATGATACGTCACTTATGTGACAAAGCTATATTCGTCGATTAACGTCAATTAAAAACGATAATTAATTACATATAGAGACGAGAATTCCAAAACCGAAACATAACCTAAAGTTGTTGTAAACTAACATAAATTTATTGCACGGTTCAACGTATATACTATACCAATGTCATGTATCATTTACCACCGAGAGTGAAGAAAACAATTTGGCGGTAATCCATTAGTGAGTGAACATAATTAGTGGATCGATAAACCGCTAATGCATTGCGATTATGACTGTTGGATACTCAAATTTGAGATTGCTGAAATGTGAGACAGTAATCTTTGCTACGAAGCTGTCAGTGCTTTTCAATGTTATAACTATAATGTGTGTGTGTGTGTGTGTGTATAAAAATTGTATATTATGTATAAAACATGTATATCATATGGATTTATAAAAAAACGTGATCGATTTAACACGCCAATCAATATGCTCGTAACCGTCCATATGAGTATATTTGACCTACTGATTCAGTGGTCATTGACCCTGACTAAGCTAGGGGTCGTGGGTTTGAAATTGACTAGAACAAGTATCACTTGTAATAAGCCGAAAAATTTAGTCAATTCGTTAAACTTAGGAGTATGATACACTCCACTGCCTATCCCCTCGCGGACTAAAGTCGTGATGTTACGGTTTACGTTATATCTATTGTTATTTAAACATCAATAAGAATGTAAATTCAAATGATTACATATCTTCATTTCCTCTCACTTTTCTCTGTTCTAGAGGAGGGAACGGAGACAGATGACTGTCGCATGGCCCCAA